>CAKNYM010048436.1:68788-127928 GCA_932195095.1 Andricus curvator | reverse complement strand
TGTGCAGCACCACCCCCACCGCAAAGTATTGGGCCCGGCGGACCAAAAAAGACCACTTTTATGTATTTTTCGCCGCTCAATCCGAATTTGTGGTCGAGATTAAAAAAAAACACGGTTTTTTTACATATTTCTTAATGCAAAAATAGTCACAAAAAACGATATTTTTTGAGGTTAGAAAAAATTCTGAGGGTGATGGAGAAATTCTGACCTTGGATTCGGATTCAGTGACCCAAAATTCATAGGATGTGTCTACTCTTCCCTACTGAAAAAGCCTACATAATAAACTACATTGGAACCTATGTGGGAACCCATCCCAGATAACAATCGTGCGACACACGCTTCAAGCACGCGTGCGAGTCGCACGATGCGACCCATATCGCAAGCAAATGGCAAATGGCAAATGGCAAATGAATAAATATAAGCAATATGTTAATAATATTTTTTATTCAGCAAATTCGGTTCAATTGAATCAAATTAATATCGTATTTCAAATGATGTATGTATTTATCTTATTTCAAATGATATTTGTACCTGTATTGTACATGCGCAATTGTCAAACTTCACGGTTCACCGAACACCGTTGCCGACGTTGCCGTCAGTGAGGTTATATGAGCGTCATGTTGTAGTGTATACTCGGGCTTTTCCAGTAGTTAATTGTTATAAAATTTCAACGAACTCGATCATTGCGATATTATTCTTCGTATATTTGAGCCTTAATTAATGTTTGCGTGCCACGAATTGTGTTAAAGAAACTGGTAAGTAAAGAAAAATATAAATATATATTTTCGTTTAAATGGCAGGAAATTAAAAGTTAGGTTAAGTAAAAGCTCACTTTTTCCACGTGTATATATTTGAAATTTGAAATTTATTTACCAAGAAAATATTCACATTAAATAACAATGCAAACATCCTACAGAGACACGAGATGTGTCTGTGCGTAGGTTTGGCAACTTATAACTAAAAACTTAAAACTAAAAATACAAATAAAATAACAGTATATGTATAAATCTTTTGCGTGAAATCGTATTTAACAAGAATTATTTTTCTTATTGCTATTTATAGTACTTATACAATATCTTTTATGTATTCTTTTAGTTTATTTTTAATCGTATATTTGTTGTAAGACAACATTTTCAGATTTGTATCTAACCTATTAAATAACTTTATGGCCTGAAATCTGCTATTTTGAGTGCTATTGGTTTTGTTAACCTTAGGCAATGGTATTGATTTAAATCGTGTCGAACTTCCAGATTGCATAAATTTACATTTCAGTTCACAATAGTTATATAAGAGAGACTCAAGGGAAAAGCATTGTCGTATATTAAGCGGAATTTTATCTTTTACAGAATTTTCAATTTTGATCCTTTTTAGTATCCTTGTTTGTGTATTTTGAAGAGTATCGATTACACCATTGTAAGCCCCACCCCACGCGATTATTCCATAGGTGGCTATGCTATGAAATAATGCATAGTATATGGTTAACAATGTATTATTTTGCATAAATCTAGATAGTCTCGAGATACCAAAAATTAAATATTTAGTTTTGCTCAGTATATATTCAACATGACTTTCCCACTTGAGTTGGCTGTCAATAATTACTCCTAAATATTTACAAGAATTAACTCTTCTCAACGCATAACCATTAATGTTGATTTCGATGTCTTTTTCATTTGGTACACTATCTACATATATAACTCCCAAAAGTTATATAGACAGTTTTAGCAAGGTTTAAAGATAATTGGTTCAGTTGTAACCATTTCTGTATTGTTAGTAAATATTTATTCATATTATTTTCAGCCTCTTTCCAAGTTTTACTGCTACTTATCACTACCGTATCATCAGCATATGATGAAATTGATCCATATTGTGAGGTGTGTAATAGATCATTCATGTACAAAATAAAAAGCAAAGGTCCCAGTATGGTGCCTTGTGGAACACCCGTGATTAGTTTATCTTTTTTACTATTTTTGTTATTAATTCTAACATACTGATATCTATTAGTTAGGTAGCTTTTAATTAGATCTAACATTTTTCCTCTGACTCCATAGTTATCTAATTTGTTTAATAAAATTTCGTGATTAACAGTATCGAAAGCTTTAGCCAGATCTAAAAATGCTGCAATAACTGGTTCATTGTTATCAATTTTATCACATATTAAATTATTTATGCCAACGGCCATACGACGCTGAAAAACCCAGTTCTCGTCAGATCACTGAAGTTAAGCAGCGTTGGACGCGGTTAGTACTTGGATGGGTGACCATTCAAGAATACTGACATGAGTGCTGTTGGCACATCGTGGGTGTGGTGAGCCCACACTTGTAGTTATTTATAACTACAAGAAAAACCTAGAAACACTACCCGAATCGGGTAGTGTCACGCCTACTCTGAAAGGGAAATGGTTTAATGGTATATATATGAAAGATAAAGCATCATTCGTACCTCTATACATAAAACCAAAAAGCAAAAAACAAAAAACATAAAAAAGCATAAAATAATTTGCGAGTTTTAGCATGCCCTTGTAGAAAGAAAGGATAGACACGATTGGGATCGTTTAAAACCCATCTTTGTAGAAGGGATGCACTTCATCGACTCGCACGACGTGTGACGCATATGTCACGCATATGCGGACACATCTGTTTGGTGAACTGCGTGACACGCGTGACGATTTATTCCCACTCATGCCTGCACCGTGCGTGGCACCGTGTGCGCATATTGTTATCTGGGATATGAGATCCTTTTTGGAATTCCAGTTTCAAATTACGATCTAGATAGGAAGATAGGATAGGAATCTATATCGGTTCTTATCATGTGTTTTTATGAAGGTTCCTAGATGGACGGTTTTGCAATTAATATTTAAGGAGTGCGCAGTAGTTTTCTATGAAAGCTACGGCTGCGCAGTATTTTTTGGGGTTTTTAAGATTTTCGACTATGCACCCAAAACTTCCAAAACATATTTCATTACAAAAAGTTCTAATCCCATGTGGGATTTCATTTAGGAACAATTCATAGGTTTCCATAACGGTATTCATATAAGAACCCATGTGGAAACCCACAAAATATTTCCCATCCTATCTCACATCGTAATTCGAGACAGGAATTCAAAAAAGGATCACATATGGGTTCAAAAACCGGATCACGTCCCGAACAATTTCGGACAAATTTCCGAATCCGGAATTTGTCCGAAATTTTTCCGGTCGAAGGAGCACGGAAATTAATCCGAATATCATCCGGTAGAATCCGAAAGTTGTACGGTCTAATGGATTCGATGAGTCCGGATTGAGTCCGGGACGTCATCCGGATTCTATACGGGTGTATTAAAAAATTTTCCGGATGAAGTAGAACGAAGAAAATAATAAATCTATATATTGTCCGGTAGAATCCGAAAGTTGTACGGTCTGACAGATTCGATCAATCCGGATTGTATCCGATCATGTCCGTTCATTATGCGGTCTGACGGACCGCCTAAATGTTATATAACAAGGTTATATAAGCAGTTTACACATGATAAATGCATTCTTCATTTATTTGACGCACACAAAGCTATTTCTATAGCTTAACTTAACACTACTACATATATAACGCACTTCTCTAACGCAGAATATCGCACGCTGAGTATATCGGTTGAAACGGTCCTTAAATACGAACCAAGAAAATTTTTAGCCCTTGTGAGAAACGACCGATAAATCCGGATTTTGTCCGGTCGAGTCCGTGTTTTGTACGGTCTGAATGACGCGATCGATCCGGATTGTGTTTGGTCATGTCCGTGTTTTGTACGGTTTGTCGGATGTGATGAATCCGGATTGTGTCCGGTCATGACCGTGTGTTATATGGTCTGGCGGATTCGATTAGTCCAATTTTTGCCCGGTAGTGTTCGGCCATGTCCATGTTTTGTACGGTCTGGCGGATGCCATTATTCCGGTTAAGTCCAAAATTGTACGATTTTTAGGAATGCGAATAATTTAGACCTTACCCGTCTTTGCCCGATACTTGTCTAGTTATTCGCGAACGCAATACACCCTAAACTTATCCGGTATAGCAAGCTGAACTAAAAAAATGAAATCCGATACACTTATAGAGTATTTAATTATAAATGAGCGAAAACAGGATGTTAAAAAGTTGTACGAGAAGTCATTTTTGATTATATTTTTAATGCACTTTTAGGAAAAAAATTAGAACTCTTTTGAACGGAGTATATTGAATAGTGAAATATTACGTACAATAATAGCATACCGTTTAGAGAACAGTAAAACAAAAACTATTTGAGTCAATAATTATTATCATTCCCATCCACTGATCCTTCTTCCACATCATCGTCAATTCCATCATCATTCCCATCAACTGTTCCTTCCATATCATCGTCAATTCCATCATCATTCCCATAAACTTCTTTTTTTCCACATCATCGTCAATTCTATCAACATTCCGATCAACTGCTCCTTCTTCCACATCGACATCAAATCCATCATCATTCCCATCAACTTCTTTCCAAGAGAGCAGTAGATTCACTTTCATGAACTTTCATTTTCATGTTTTAGACCGGACAGATTTCGGATTTAATCGAACGATTTTCCGTTTTCACTTGAATTTCACCAAATTTCAACTTAAACCTGCGGATTAAGATTGAATAGAATCGGACTATTTTCGTAGTTGATGTTTTAGATCGGACAGATTTCGTATTTAATCGGACGATTTTCCGTTTTCACTTGAATTTCACCTAATTTCACCAGATTTCAACTCAAACCTGCGGATTAAGTTTGAATAGAATCGGACTATTTCCGGAGTTGATGTTTCAGAACGGACAGATTTCGGATTTAATCAGACGATTTTCCGTTTTCACTGTAATTTCACCGAATGACAACTTGAAACTGCGGATTAATTTCGGATAGAATCGGACTGCTTCCGGAGTACATGTTTTTGACCGGAAGAATTTCGGATTTAAGCAGACGATTTTCCGTTCTCACTTTAAGTTCACCGAATGACAACTAAAACCTGCGGATTAATCTCGGATAGAATCGGACTATTTTCGGAGTTGATGTTTTAGACCGGACAGATTTCGGATTTAAGCAGACGATTTTCCGTTCTCACTTTAATTTCACCGAATGACAACTAAAACCTGCTGATTAATTTCGGATAGAATCGGAATATTTCCGGAGTCGATTTTTTTGACCGGAAGGATTTCGGATTTAAGCGGACGATTTTCCGGTTTTACTTTAACAAAAATAATTTCAGGTACTGAGTTCCGGACTAATTTTAGATCAAGTCGGACTCTTCTGGGAGTGAAAGTTTACGTTCGAATAAATTTTGGATTAGACCGGACTATTTTCCATTTTTAGTTTAAAGAAAATAATTTCAGGTTTTGAATTCCGGACTAATTTCGGACCAAATCGGACTCTTTCCAAAGTCGAAATATTTGGTCCGGACAGACTCCGGACATAATCAGACAAATTTCTGTCTGTTTTCGTACAGTTTTCGGATTAGATCGGACATATTTCGGAAAAAATCGTGAATCGGATTGATTTCGGAGAAATTCGGACCAATTTCGGAATCCGAAATTTTTAGCAGGGTACTTTTTTTGTGGCGCTGTGTAATCCCAGATAGCAATCGTGCGACGCATGTAACCCGCACGGGCGCACGTCATGCGAGGCATGTCGTTCGTGCGAAAATGCATTAATTTTGCCATCGCGTGCCTCTTTCAAGTGATGGGCACCAGAGTGCGAGCAAAATGCGTCGCATTACGCTGTCACGCATGCAGTCACGCAGTGTTGATATTATGCGACGCAGATCGTGTGGACACCGTGATGGCCGGGGATGACACAAATTTACGGACATTTAAAATGATCAAAATTTAAATTTAACGTAATATTAAAAATATTTAAAAACTAATTATTGAACCTACACATTGTTAAAAGGGGCTTAACATGTCTTGGTCCAAGCGCAATGGTTTTTCACCGATTTTGAAAATTCTTGTGATCTTCAATTTTTGGAAATTGAATTTAATGAGTAATATAAAAAAAAAAAATTTGTTAAATAATAATTTTATCAGTTTCAGGGACCGTTTGCTCTCTGACAAAAAAATTGTATACCCTCTTCTACCATGCGGCGTCTCAATATAAATAAAAAATTTGTAGATACATCAAGGTTTGAAAAAATTTTAATTGATTAACTAACTTAGGTATCATTTTTATCATTATATGTGACGCGATCTGAAGAAGGACCCCTAAGCGGCCAAACGTAAATTTTAGAGAAGAAGCAGGAGAAGTGGCCACGGGCCGATAGAGCGACATAGAACGACAATGTTTACACGCTTGTACTGAATAAATTATTAATGATGGATTTTTTTTAACTATACCATCTTAAAGAGCAAGTTCGAATCTACGTAAAACATTAAAAATCAGAGAATCGATTTTTGGCCGCTTATGGGCCTTTCTTCAGATCGCGTCACATATATAAAAATACATATAATCGTTTAAATAATATCAATAATAACATAAGTTTAAAATGTACTGAGCGAAATATTTATTGAAATATATAATCATTTTCAAAAAGCGCGCGATGGCAGTATATCAACGACACGCGTAGTAAATACAATCGCTAAACGCTCGTTTGACTAGTGCCTAATGTGTCATTTTTCCTCCATTTGCAAAGAAGAAGATGAAGTCATTGTTTTGTTCCCGCTCCCGGCGTCTCTTATTGTGTCCAGTTTTATGCGTTTCATCAAATATATCGCAATATAATCCATAATTGAATTCTTGGATTCCCTACTGAAAAAACCTACATCGTAAACTACATGGGAACCTATGTGGAAACCCATTAGAAATCCCTTTCTGAATTCCTGTCTCAAATTACGATCTAAGACAGGAATATAGGATGGGAATCTATACCGGTTCTTATTATGGGTTTTTATGAAGGTTCCTACATGGCTGGATTTGCAATTAATATTTAAGGAGGGCGCAGTAGTTTTCTATGAAAGCTACGGCTGCGCAGTGTTTTTGTGGGGTTTTTAAGATTGCCTACTAAGCATCCAAAACTTCCAAAATATATTTCATTAAAAAAAAGTTATAATCCCATGTGGGATTTCATGTAGGAGCAATTCATCGGTTTCAATAGCGGTATTCATATAAGAACCCATGCGGAAACCCACAAAATATTTTCCATACTATCTGAGATCGTAATTTGAGACAGGAGTTCAATAAGCTATCCCATATGGCTTCCCACATAGGTTCCCATGTAGCTTACTATGTAAGCTTTCTCAGTAGGGTTTTAAGTTATTGTGGATTTTTATAAGAGATTTTGCATCTTCCTTCATTTACAAAGAAGAAGTCATTTTTTTATTCCCGCTCCCGGCGTCTCTTATTATGTCCAGTTTTATCCGTTTTATGAAATATATCGCAATCTAATCCATAACTGAATTCTTGGATTTGAAGTTATTGTGGATTTTTATGCCAGATTTTGCATCGTGCTGCGTTAGCGGTAAGTGCACATAAAAAATTGTATGCACCATCTAAATGCGTAATCATAACCTCATACTTTTTCATTTGAGAATGTTGCGTGGGATTTCAATAGAAAGTATACCCAGTGGGTACGACATTTGATGACGTCTTTGTCCATGTCGCTAAGATGTCTTTACGATGCCGAAAAGACAGCGTCAGATTGTACGACTTTTTTACGATATCGAAAAGACATCTTAACGACGTGGACATATGATGTCGTAAAGTTGTCGTAAAGATGTCGTAACGATGTCGTAAAGACCTCGCCAAAGTTTGTGCCCACTGGGTAGTTGTTTCATATAATAATACTTATTTCTCCTTAGTATCGTCTCATAAAAACTTATTTTCATTATTAATGCAAGTTTAGAATGGTCGGGTTGATCTTTGAGAATTTAGCTTTAGTTGATTTTTGTAATAGTGATATAAACTCATCTTTTGAGCTTATTTAAGATTTTTTGAACTTTTTGCATGGTAAAAAATTTTGGTAAAATTATTAATTATGTATTACGTGTTTTAAAGTTACATTAAATTATTTTTAAGTCCTGCAATTATTATGAAAAAACGGAGATTTTTATCTTGATATACTAGGTGCTTACTATTTTTTTGTGAATCTTATATTTGCGTGGGTGTGGTGAGCCCACACTTGTAGTTATTTACCACAAGAAACTATCCACCTAGAAACACTACTCGAATCGGGTAGTGTCACGCCTACCCTGAAAGGGAAATGGCTTAATGGTATACTTACTTATATTTGCTGTATGAATTAATTAATATAGTTGCGGTTTCTAATGACATTTTTAACTTTTTACCAACTTTTTTCTAAGTAAATTAATATTTAAAGCAAGTCAATCATAGTTGTTTAAATAGCTTATTATTGTTTATAACTATATTCTCTTAGATAACAGCTAAAAAGATACGGTTTTTTCTAAGCTCTTCAACTTTTTGTCCACTTTTCAGAAGAAATCACAACTTGTTAGCATTATTCTGATTGAATATTATTAACAACATTGATAAATTGGTTGAATAATTGATTTGGTTACCTTTACTTAATTAATTATTTACTTCACTCTAATTGGAAATTGGATTTTTTGATGTTCATAGTTCGTGCATAATTAAAGTAATTATAACTTATAATATACTTTTTTGAGAGTAAAAATAATTGAGAAATGCAATGGTAATAAAAATAAATGTAATACACAATTTTTGAATAGCAAAAAAATAAAAAAAATGAGAAGAACTTTTCAGAAATGTCATTTTTTTCACAAAATTACCATTTTTTTACTAATTATCAAAAACGTACAATATTTTTTTTAATTGAAGGTGAAAGTACATATTATCAAGAAACAATACTAAGCATAACAAAAATAACATTGCAGAAAAGTTCTTCTTATTTTTTTCTTTCTTTGCTACTTAAAAATTGTTTATGAAATTTATTTTTATTACCATTGTATTTCTCAGTAATTTTTACCCCGAAAGACGTATCTCATAAGTTATAATTACTTTATTTATGCACGAATTATTAACATTTCCAAATGCGAATCCCCATTCGCACTAGTGTGGTATACAAGGTATCCAAAAAGTCTGTAAACAACTAAATAACTTTCCAGATAAAATATTACTCAAATGGGTCAAGGTCATTCTTGGAGTAACTTTCAACGAGAAATCCAATGGTGACCTCCAATTTAACCTTGAACTCAACCTTCAAGTCAAATTTATTTGAAAAAACCGCGAAGTTTACATTTTCTTAAGCTTAACAGATAGGAAGTAATACATCCCAGATAACAATGCATGCGGACGCAAATGGGTGCATGGCGTGCAAGCACGATGTGTCGGCAACAATGCAAGCACAGTGACAGCACGTTCTGAGGGTAATAGGTAATCCCGCATAGTGCCCGCACACGGTCTGCATGATATGCAGCACAGCGTGCGTCTATCATGCTCGTCAGGTATAAAAATAAAACTCTGATCAAATTCGCTTCATCCTCTACATTTTTGTCATTTTCAAGTTTATTTTACAGACAAAAAGTCGAAATAAAAGTGAATAATTATTTTTGTTCAAATTAAATAAACATTTTTTCTTGGGTTTCGATTCGCAAAATTAGCTTGGAGTATAAACAAATTTTGAGGCAAAGAACAAAGTCGGCAAGAGTTGTAATTGTTTAAAAATAATTTTTGAACTCTACAATTTTAGCTCCGTGAAAACGCACCATAAATATTTTATAGTCGAATGATAAAAATAAAGAGAAATATACAACTAGAAGAAAAACTAAAACAAAAAAATCAATTGTGAAAAACCAACTTTCAACACAGGAGTCTCTTCTTAAAAACGTCATACAATGTTTCCTGTTACTTATGTTATTTTTAACATCTTGTTTTCAATAATTATAACTAAAAACACGTGCATGCTAGCACGACACTGGCACGCACGTGCCGACACGCGTGCGGCGCATATGCGACGCATATGAGGACACATATGTCTGCACTCTTGCCCTCACAACGTGCGGCTCGGTCGACACGCGTGCAAACGCCATGCGGGCAAGGTGTGAGCAAATTGTTATCTGGGATGTTAAACAATTTTTTCATGTTTATTTCACGCAGTTTAAAGAAATCTTGAGAAGTCTAGCGTAAGCATAATATTTTTAATCTGTCTATATGGAAATATGTTTTCGATATAATTAGATAGTATATAATTATATATATATATATATTATTTTTTATTTTTTTTATTATAAGTGTATGTGTAGAAAACTAGAGCAGCAGAATGATGAAATTATTCTACAGAATAATAAGCAAATTTTACGGGAGTTGACAGATGAGAATATGTGTAAAACTAAACTAACGGATGCGTTGTATGAGAAACTTAAAGGATTCCCTCTAACCACAGTCGCTCAATTTAAGGAACTCGAGAGTGTTGCTAAAAAATAATTACAGGATCAGCTAGTAAGACTTTTACATTATAATATGCAATAATTTTTGAACAGAGAATAGTATATTAAATTATAATTATACAATATTTTGTGAACAGAAAATAAGGCTACATTTTTTTACTCTTTTTCAGTATTTACACCTACTCAGATTGGGCGGTACTAAGTTTCGGGACTTTCTCAACTGCGCTTTGAAGGAAACAATGACTGACGAGTTGGTTTGCAAGTTCAATTGGAAAGGATCTACTGACACATTACAAATGTAATATAATACGGGAACATTACAAACTTTCTTTAATATAATAATGGTCAAATAAATTTTAAAACATTTGAAAAGTTGTAAAAGTAATTTCAACACATTATTTCAAATTTATATTTCAGATGTTTTTTTTATATTTTTTTCCGTAGTAAATTATTGACACTGATTATTTCCACAATAATAATAATTTACATTATTATTATCAAAAAATGGGCTTATAATGACATTATATGTATAAATAGACGCCAATCACAAAATGCAAGGCATATGCCTCGCACGTACGTGCATCTCGCATTGTGCGACGCATTAGCCTCGTACGTACGTGCCTCTCACAATATGCGACGCATATGCACCAAACCCTACAGGCACCGTGTACCTCGCATGCCGTAAGGGTAACGTGCCTCGCACGATTGTTATCTGGGTAGTTATCAATTGGTTATTGTTTGAACGAATGTAGTTAAGAAATAAATCATTTGAGTATTTTTCAATATCGAAATTTTTTTCAGTCGAATCAGCTACAAACATCTAAAAAATTGTCATACACTATTGAAACAAATTCAATAAACAAAAGTATTTCTTGGTCTTTCTTCAGTTGAGAAGCTCCGTTCTTTTGCAGCAGAATCAACTGCTAGTAGTTATCTTAGTGGTCGGAATAGCAGGAAAAGCTGGCAAAAATTTTAAAAATCGATATTTTTTTGCGTAAAACCAAATACGGTATTCTATAAACAATTAATCTCTGCATAAAATTCCGGAAGGATTGGGCTCTGTCTTGCGTACGTGGGTTTTGAGAGGGCCCGAAAGATGGCCTTTTCCCATACTTGGGCGATTTCATCGACAACATATGAAGAGAGTTACTGGAGGTTCTTACGATAAAATTTCAATACAAGTTGTATTTTATTATTTCATGCAGTATTAGAGCAGTTACCTCAAAGTTTTCTGGTCAGAAATTGTTAGCAAACCAAGAGTTTATTACAAAACATGAAACTGTGATTCCTATATTGAAATACAAAGTCAACGAGACCGTGATTAAGAAAATAAAAAATTTTGCTGTATCTAACTGCGACTTTCGTTTTAAACACGTTTATAAGACAGGTATGTGCGCATGCTGATTAGGCGCGGTAGAAGTCCAAACTCGCAAATAATAAAATCGTTGGTTAACATACTTACAAATTTTGTATCGGCCATTCTGTTCTTGACAATTTTGACCTCAATTTCGAATTCCTTGACCCCGAAAACCTCCTGACGACTACTTTTCGCGAACGTAACGTCAGGTTTTTCAAAGTTGGTCCGCCATTTTGTGGCGGCCATTTCGTTTTTTTACCATTTTGACCTCAAATTTAAATACCTTCACCAGGGAAACATAATGCTACTGAGATTCAAAAAAGTTTGCTCAATATATGATTTTTGGCCAACTTTTCGGGTGTTTTCGACCACTGTACAGTATCAGTAAGCCCAGTATCGTACTGGTTATATAGAAAAAAATAAATGTGCAAATAATACATTCATCTATTAAATTCGTTTAAAAAATACTCATATACTCAAAATGCAAAGTACATATAACTGCAAAAGACATTGCCAACATACTATCGATTGGCTCTGCTAAAAAGAAAAAAAAAAAACAAAGTTTATCTAATGAAAAATTTCCAAGGAAAAAGTTTGCTTATTAACTTTGTTTAATCAATATTTAATATTGCCCAACTGCAAATTATCGCAGCAACAGGCCATTGGTAAAATAGTTGCAATAGATTCTGCTAAAATACGAAACTAATGTATTGGAGAAGAGGCAAGCATTTGTTTATCAAATTTGTTTAAATAATGTAAAATTCTTGTTTAACTGCGAATCATTATAGCAATTGACTCTCTCTAATATGTTTGCAGTTGATTCTGCTGGGAAAAGGAAACAAAATTTCTGTATTGAAAAACGCTCAAATAATTAATTTGTTAGTAACTTTGTCTCAGCAAGAAACAATTGAGGCCTAAGTGTAAAGTACAACAGGGTGACACATTGGCAACGTACAAGTTATTGATTCTGCTGAGAAAGCAAGGCTCATGTACTCAAAAATGGTCAAAAAATGCGTTTATTTATTGAATTTGTTTAAATAATACACGGTTGTTGTGTCAGTGAAAAGTATCATATCAGAAGGTCATGGATGAAATATTTGTAGCTGATTCTGCTGAAAAGGGTATATTTATCTGATTAAAAATGCCTTGATTTCGTAAGTAGTAAGGTTAGCACTATGGAGAGACAGGTTATACCCCCCCTCCCCCTCTGGCGCCAACCCCTGGTCTATCCCCACTCTGTCATTCAGACCATGACGTCATTATGAAGTCATCAGATCTCAAGGTCGTATGCATGGTAATGACCACGGAGTAATAATAAGGAGACAATCAGACGTTTCTAATAAGCACATTATGGTCATTTGGTCATGCGCACTGTGATCTGCTATCTCCTTTTCTCCCGTGAGAAGTGTGCGAGTGAGCGCCGTGTTTAATCACAACTGAAAACTGTGGTTACGTTCCCGTAAATATTATTAATATTTAACTGAACACTTTTAAAATTAGAAGTTAAATTATTTTTATTTTAAGTCGTTATAAATCAATAATTGTTCAATTGTGATTCAGATTGTTTCTGAAACT
This sequence comes from Andricus curvator, assembly GCA_932195095.1. Lineage (NCBI taxonomy): Eukaryota > Metazoa > Arthropoda > Insecta > Hymenoptera > Cynipidae > Andricus > Andricus curvator. Next base: position 114,621 of record CAKNYM010048436.1, on the reverse strand, counting down.
TTCAATTAATCCTTCAAAATAAACAAAATTGCCTTAAAATCTTTCAGATTATTTTTTGTACAATTCGGAAAATCTTTCGATATCTTTATAAATATTCTCTCAAAATTAATTTTTCAAAATAAAAAATCATTTTCAATTTTTCTAGGAATCTTAATAATTTTTTTCGTTCTTGTGAAACTTTTGAAAATGCTTAAAAAGGTCATACATTTTTTGATCCAAATCTTGGAAAATGTACACCAAAGTGACTTTGGTTTACATTTTTTGAAATCTTTTAGTTTTCAATTATTTTTTAATCTTTTCGAAACTTTGAAATATCTCCTCAACTTACTCGAATTTTTTCTACATGAATAATTGTTCAACTTATTTTGCCCAAAGTTGAAAAAAATTGATATATCCTCAATTTGCTGTCGTTGTTGTCATCACGGAGTTTCAAAACGAATGTACGGAGATCGGTCTCCTTATTATTTGTAACATAAATGTTACCATAACGCGGGACTCGGAACGACCCTGCACGAAGGGGTTGCCGGGCCGCACACGAGACGGATCGGAATCCCCCGAGGGGACCCGAAGTCCCAAAGAACAGCGCAGCAGTTCTTCAGTCTGTGCTCGCTCGACTCCAAGTCGACTGCTCTCGCCCATTTCGGGTTTCGCGCCGCTTTTCCCCTTGTGTGTGTACCTAGTGCTCTCTTCTCGCTGGAACCGCTTCGTGAGGGAAGATCTCCTGCCACCACCACGGCTCTCGCTCGGGTCACCCCCGATAGCCACCGACTCGCTCATCCTCTACTAGGACACTCTCGCTCGTCAGCACCCGCCACGGGCTGACAGCCGCCCACGGCATGCAAGTGGCAATAAATCGCCGTTTTTACTATTACTAGATTTGTTTTCAATGTGTTTCACCTTCTTCTCGGCTTTCCAACCTCCTAACTTCCCTCATCGGCATTACCTCCGTAATACCTGGCGCCCGAACGAAAAACCCACCTTTTATCCTTAAAATTAAAAGCCTGCTGAGAAATTAGGATACACATACACATACAATGTTAACAATTGCACAACATTTCTTACTCGTACTCCAACTTGCTACTGATCCATCTGCCTTGATTATTTTGATAGCATCACCATTTTATATTGATGATTTTATATTGTTGATTTGATTTTTTTGCCATGCCATGTGATTTATTTCCTGATAGGTACAATGTATTTCATTCATATGTATTTCATCTGATATTTATGAAGTGAATCGTTACGTGGAGAAGTGAAAAATTGAACCAAAATTCGGAATGTTCAAATATTGAAACCGAAAACGGATAATTCAGAAAAAAAATATATTTTTGGAAAGTTAGATCTATCTTTCAGAAATTATGATCATACTGTTTCAAATATAATAAAAAAGGAAACCTAAAATGGAAAATATAGTTCATTTGGGTTTAAATTAAATATTTGAAACGGCCGGACCAAACAAATTTTTCGTGCGCGCAAACAAGTTCGCACGTGCAGCGAACAATACCCGTGAGTCGCGGCAAGGTCACGCGACGTATTTTCTGAACAAAAGGTCCTACGACGAAAATAAACATATTTTGAACTCTCTAACCATTAATGACAAATTAACATTTTAATTAAAATTTCTCGAGCGAAATTAGAATTTTAAACTAGAAATCTACATCGAACGAAAATATAGGATGTTCTTTCCATACAAATCCTAAATCAATATTAAAATAAATGAAATTGAGATCAGGAAAAATTAAAATCACAATGCCGAAACCTACAGTCATGGAAAACGATCATGATAATCTAGATTTGGAAGGTGCCGCTGACCTTCAAATCCAAAATATTAATTCGGATAGGGTCACAACTAGACCAATAATCGAAATTAGGGTCCCAACTCCACCCAAAAACACGGGCGCTATCCCTAAAACAATAAACAGGTCAATAGGTCGCGGTAGAGGGTTCACGCGAAAAAACACGGAAACACCCAGTATAAACAATAAGACAAACCAAGACAGATTAACTCAAAATACTCAACCTAACAGAACCTTTGACCCCATTGATAATACACTCGTTTGGGATAATGAAGATCTACCAAACCTAGACGGACCTTACCCTAGAAACAAAATAAGACCAGAAATAAACAACAAAACTTTTGATTGCGATTCCTTTCTGGAAAATAACACACGGTTTATTTTAGAAACCGACGAACTTTTAGAAAGCATAGAGTTTAACGAATTTATGAATCAACAAAAGGAAAGATTCTTTAGAGAAAGGGGAAAAAGGGCAAATAATTTAGAGATTAGACTAGACCCGCCGGCAAATAGCTCATTTGAACATAGAAAGAAAATAACCGAACCAAATATTAGGAAAAATAGAAACGAAACTCATAACAGACAATCCGTTCAATTCAATTTAAGGGAAAGTTTAGAAGAACCTCGATTAACCCCTAACAATAATATTGAAAATCATAACGAAGTAAGAAATAACAATTTAAAATTACAAAACTCAGATGACAGTGAACCATTAGAGAACAGAAACACATCAAATCAAAACAGACGATGTAGACTCTCGACAATAAGTAATAGGTCAAACCGACGTTCAAGAATTCACACAAATAACTCAGATACACATTACAAATTTAATAATCACACAAATAATGAAAAGATTCCAGCTACGTATTTTCCTTTCGGCATGATACAAACACCGTTCCAAATCATGAGCAATTGTCCAATTAAATTTCGCAATAATAAAGACGATAGTCCCGCGCATTTCCTTGAAGAGCTAAAAAGATTTAAAAGGGGTTACAAAATAAATGACCATGACATTTTGGAAAATTTAGACCCTCTGCTAATTGGAGACGCAAAAGATTGGTGCAAAATAAACAAAAATTCCTGGAGACGTTTATCTGATTTTTTCGAAGATTTCAAAAACGCGTATATCGATGAAAGATTTTCTGAGGAAATTAGGTAAAAAATTAAATTTTGTAATCAAAAAAGGACACAAGACATGCACTCATACTTGACAGAGATTAGAAACTGTTCACAAAATTATACTTCAGAAAAAACCGCGAATGGGAATTGCGTAGGGCGTATGAAAACCTTAGAATAGAATACAAAATGTACATAAAAAGAAACGATTTTGAAACTTTTGAAGACTTAGAAGACTTAGGTAAGGAATGGGAAACTGAGCTAGCTAAATCCAAAATTCGAGGGCAAATTTTACAAATAACTAAACCTAAAATAGAGGACAAATAAGAACAAAAACGTAATAGCACTAGTGGGGATAAAAATAGTCCGGAGAATAATAAGGACTTAAGAGAAAATAAAAATGGTCAAAAGGATAACCAATGCGGAAACCAAAGTCAAAATGATCAAACTAAAAAATAATACAAAAACCGATACCCATTTTCACCATTTGGATTTCCCTTTCCACCTTTTCCAAAGCAACACCAACAAAATTCCAGACCTAGATTCCCATACGATTTCCAATCAAATTTTCAACCTAGATTCCTACCTAATTACCAACCCAGATTCATACACAATAGATCCAGGTACCCTTACAACCCCTACTACCAAATGTTACCGATATTCAACCAAATGTCATTGGGCTCAATTCAAGGTCAAAGCAATCCAATGATTGAATTTCCAAAGGAAAAAGCCGAAAATAGTTCAGGAAGTAATAACAAGGATAATGAACAAAATTCCCAAAAACCAAATTACGAAAATAAAAACCAAAAACGCGATAATAATTCCAATAAAGATTCCCAAGACAAAATAAATTCCGATCAAAACAAAAATCAGAGTTTAAATTCGCGCAAAAACATTACAACAAACAATAGTAATCGTTATCACTGCGGTTTAACGGGTCATTTTAAAAGAGAATGCCCATATTACACATACAACCAGGGAAACTGGACAGGCGGGTATTAGAACCAAAAATATCACAAACTAATACCGAAACGCCAGAATATTTAAATTCGGATAAGGACGAAGCGACAGAAACGCGTTTCCATCTAATGACTGTAGATATAGTAGGACAAGCGGTAATCCCAATTATAATCGGGAATAAAATGAAACACGTCATGTTCAGGTTAGTCCCAAAATTAAAATCCGTAGGCATTTTAGGTACAGACATGTTAAAAGCTCTACGGATGACCCTAGATTACGACTCAGAGACCTGGTAGCTACCAGGGAGTCCCCGACCCGCTATCCTATGGAAGCACACCCTACATCACTCCCCACCACAATAACCGAAAATAAACCTGATAGGACAGTAAAAGTTGATAATGAAGTTAAAAACGAAAAAATTAGAAACAAACCAGGGATTAAAGAAAATAGGACAATAGAGACTAAACCGAAATTCGGAGGTAAAATTAATTTAAAAAGTACCAGAGAGTTTGACAAAAATAGTCCAAAGTTAGAAAATAGTGAAATTCCCATTGCACCCGTCAATCCTAACCAATCCCAAAAAACCAAAAACGCCCAAATCCCTGTAACAAACCCCATAAAGGATATCCCAAGCCTAATGAACATCCCCACAAGCAACAAATTCCAACCCCTAGAGAGCATCCCTACTCCAGACACTAGCGACGACTCAAGCACTCAAGACTCAGATACATTAGACAAACCAAGAATCAAAAGGAATAATAAGAAAAATAACTCGGGAAAAATATAAGGATAGTGATAGTAACCTTTGGAATAATAAAAAAGTTACTGATCAAAATAAAATAAAAAGGGAATCTCAAAAAGCAAACGAGAAATCAGAAATAGATAACAGAAATCAATGGGTTAACTTCAAAAATAAAGCGATTAAATTAAATAACATTTCGGATAATTTAGGAAAAATCGAAGAACAAAATAACTGTTCAACAGAAATTTGCGAAGGTATTGTTGAGCTTAACGAAAGCCAACAATCCCAATTAGAAAAACTCTTAGAAAATAAAATTAAAATACACCAGGGAAAAGAGCATAGGGCTACTCATTTAACGAAACATAAAATTGACGTCAAGGGCCACGATCTCATTAAACAGCGATATTATCACGTGAGCCCAAAAATTAAAGAAATAATTTATCAAACCGTGGATAAATTATTAAAACATGATATAATAGAACCTTCTTGTTCTGATTGGTCAAACCCCATAGTGATGATCAAGAAACCGGGAAAAGATTATAGATTTTGTTTAGATTTCAGAAAGGTTAATAATATTACTAAAAAAGACCTCTACCCAATCCCACTCATGACAGAAATATTAGACAAGTTAAGATCGGCAAAATTTATCTCCAAAATTGATTTAAAATTAGCGTATTTACAAATTCCATTAGAAGAAAATTCAAAACCAATTACAGCATTTATAGTCCCTGGAAAAGGCATGTATCAATTTAAAAGGATGCCATTCGGTTTAACCAATGCTCCAGCCACTTTCCAGAGACTGATGGATTTGAAATATTTAAATATCATACGAGACAAAATAAACGAAGCAAATTTAACAATCAGTCCGAAAAAATGCGAGTTCGGCTGCTCAGAAATCAAATACCTTGGTTTTAAAGTTAGCGAAAAAGGACTCCAAATAGATGACGAAAAAATCCAACCAATCATAGAATTCCCTAAACCTAAAAATATTAAACAATTACAGCGCATAATATGAATGGCAAGTTGGTATAAAAAATTTATCCCACACTTTGCCGAAACAATAGAACCAATGAACAGATTACTTAAAAAAGATAAACCATGGGTTTGGGGATTAGAACAAGATAAGGCTTTCCAAAAAATTAAAGACCTTTTAACTTCAGCACCTATATTAACCTGCCCAGATTTTACTCAACCCTTCCTACTCGAAACCGATGCGAGTAATACGGGGTTAGGAGCCGTACTTACACAAACAATTGATGGCATTAATTACGTGATATCATACGCGAGTAGAAGTCTAAACGGGGCGGAATCGCGTTACTCGGCATCCGAAAAAGAATGCCTAGCGGTAGTTTGGGCCATAAGAAAATTTAGGCCATATTTAGATGGCTTTAGCTTGACAGCAATCACGGATCACTTAGCGTTAAAGTGGCTTCATAACCTAAAAAGCCCCACTGGCCGATTAGCCAGATGGGCACTAGAATTACTAGAATATGACTACGAAGTCATATATCGTAAAGGTAGTTCAAACCTAGTCCCTGATGCCCTCTCGAGATCAGGGGAACCAACGAAAAATATAGCGTTCGTGTTAGCTTGTAGAGTAGAAAAACCAAAAGCGGACGTTAATGACAAAACAGTCGACTGGTACTCTACAAAATTCAGACAAGTTACGAAAAGACCCGAAGAACACGAAAAATGGCGAATCAGAGATTCGCAACTCTACTTTTACAGAACTGAGCCACTCAAATCTACTCTATTACCAGACTCAAATCCCTGGAAATTAGTCGTACCTAAAAAACTTAGAGCTCAAGTTTTACGGGAAAACCACGACGAACCCCAGACAGGACATTTAGGCTCAGAGAAAACTTACGCGAAAATTTCCGAACATTACTTCTGGCCAGGGGTATATTCGGATGTGATCAGTTACGTAAAAAAGTGCCAGATCTGTCAAAGAGTAAAACCAAGTAATCAAAGTAAGATAGGATTAATGGGAAAAAGAGTTTCAGAAGAACCATGGACCATGGTATCAGCCGATATTATGGGCCCGCTACCAAGTTCTAAAAAGAGAAAAAATCAATACATTTTAGTGTTCGTAGACCTATTTACAAAATGGGTCGAAATAATCCCAATTGAGAAAGCAAACGGAACCACAATAGATTCAGAATTCCACAAACGTGTCATTTCGCGTTGGGGAACACCGCGGATTCTCCACACCGATAATGGCACAGAATTTGTCAACAAAACCTTAAGGGAATTAACGGAAAAATTCAGCATTAGGCACACGAAAACGACAAAATACTACCCCCAAGCTAACGCGACAGAACGATACAATAGAACAATTAAACAAATAATTGAAACCTATTTAGACAATGATCATTCGACCTGTGACGAACACATAGACGATTTGCAGTTCGCAATTAATACTAGCAAAAACTCGTCAACTCAATTTACCCCAGCGTTTTTAAATTTAGGCCGCGAATTAGAACCAATCCAGTCGCTCAGAAAAAATATCGAAAACTATAGCGTAATAGAGTTCCAAAGTGTGGACAAATGGACAGATAGACTAAGAAGATTACATATCATAAAAGAGGAAGTCCAAAAGAACTTAGATGAAGCAAACGAAAGACAAGCTAACAGTTACAATTTAAGAAGAAGGCCATTAGAATTTAAAATAGGTGATAGGGTTTTAAAAAGGGTGGGCAAACTATCAAATAAAGCGGATAAAAAAGCAGGTAAACTTTACGATCAGTACGAATGTCCTTTCATTATTAAAAAGAAAATTTCCCCAACGATTTACGAATTAAAAAACCTAAAGGGAAAAAGCATTGGAGAATGGAACATAAATGATTTTAAATTAGAAAATTTAAATACAGATAAGGGCACATAGGCGTGGGAAATATTAATGAGTTTAAGTCAAAATATTGAGACTTGAACAAAGGAAAAAATGGCATTGGATCAATAGCATTAACGATACACATAAACTCGAAAAACTATAAACAACACTCTGAACACAACTACTGTAAAACGACTCTAACGAACAATTTAAAAGATAACAGCATTTTGACTCCTAATACAAGACAGAAGTAACAGTCTTCTTTGAGAAGAAAGAAAAAGATGATAATATAATAAGAAATACAAGAAGAAATATAAACCTTAGAAAGAAAGTACAAACAGTGGAACGGAGAATTAAAAATCCTATAACTGGAAACAAACTGACTATGACTTTCTGTTCATAAACTAGATTACATAGTTTTAATGGGTTTTATAATTTTAATAATTAATAACTAAATAAAACAACAACAATTGAACTCAAACAACAGACTCAAAGGACAATCGACTCTAAAGTCAAATAAAAACAGAATCAGAGGACAATCGACTCCAAAGACAAACAAAAAAAAACTCAAAGGACAATCGACTCTAAAAACGAGAAATCTCCACGACAATTGACTACACGGGCAGATTTTTCGTTTCTCTTTTCATATTTGTTTCAGAAAGAAGATAACCATGGAGGAGGATCAGAAGCGAAAAAACAACGAGAGAAGAGGAACCTGAAGCACAAAAATAGGGACAATCGTAAAGAACTTTAATATCAGTTTCGCAAAGGTTGATACTGAGATTTATTTACATACCATGTAACCTTTTTGACAACGAAAACCAATTTAAATTGAGAAAAACTTTACAACCCCAGACTCCAAAAGACAAATTTACTCAACCTAATGAAACCAAAACATGATGATGGACCAGATTTAAAATTATTAAAGCAAACCTCGAGAAGAAAACAGAAGATTTGCAAACTTTTGTTTAAATGCCTTTTTTTTGAGACTATATCAGACTTGGACAAACACATTACGGAAATTAAAGGTATATACCCGAACCCCCGCGGGGGAAAGGGGGTGTAACATAAATGTTACCATAACGCGGGACTCGGTACGACCCTGCACGAAGGGGTTGCCGGGCCGCACACGAGACGGAACGGAATCCCCCGAGGGGACCCGAAGTCCCGAGGAACCCACAAAAGACGACGTGATGGAGAATTTGGTACGCGACCATATGGATATAAAAATTCTTTATAAAATGAGAGGACAAGAAATATGTATTGTAATCTGTATTTGTATGTACAAAAATGAAGTAACACATATTTTTAGAAGAAGAAGGAGAAGAAAAAAAGTGTTATTAAATTTAAACTAGAATAATCTAATTTAAATTAAAAATAAAAACTCACTATCCAAAAATTGAGTTTCTGAATAAGAGTACACAAGTTTTCATTTAAAAAAGTGAACCGATTCCGTGTAAATCATCCAAAAATATTAAGGTTACAATTCCACAGGTATTAAAAACTGGTTTCAGCTAGCGATTGAAAATCGAATTTTTCGAAAAAAAAAATAAAAACTTTCTCCCGAGATATGAGAAAACTGAATAAGAATAACAAATTATTCTGTGTGAGAAAATTAAAATTTAGAGCGACGCGACGGTATCACACTATAATAGACGATTATTGGGTAAAAGGATCATTAAAAGATGTGTTCAATAAACGATGATAATTTCAAGAAATATCGCAAAGGGAACAAAAAAATTAATACTACGCTTACTAAAATTTCAATAACATTTTTTTAATTACTGTTTTAAAAATGGAGAATTCCAACAAATCTTTTCATCACAACTTGTATTTTATTTTGAGAATTGTTTATGCATTAAACACATTTCTTGAAAAAATGTTGGTTATCTAGCTCTGTACTGCCACCTTTCAATTATAGTATAACTTTTATGCCTGCTTTTCTACATGAATAAATAGAAAAATGAATAAAAATTGTAAATATAAACTGAATATTTAAAACTATTTCCCTTTAAGTCGGAAAAAATATTTATAAGAGTACATCAAAAGTCAGATAATCTTACGTTTTAAAACCAGAGAGCAGCACATGCTGGTTGATGTGAGGACCACGTCACACGGGACAGCCATAATTAATAAGGCGTGTCGGGGTCCAGCTAATCAGACAGACTCACTCCAAGCGCGGTGCATATATAGGCGGGGATTCACCTATGGGCAACAGCTAGGGGCATCACTATCGTTCATGCTGCTTCAGCGTAATCATGGCATAATGAAATCAGACCGAGCTATAGCTCAACGTCGCGCGCCCCGGCGACGCGCGATAAATTAGCTATTTCTCGCGCGCCCGGGAAACGCGCGACAAATTAGCTTATCGTCGCGCGTCGCGGCCGTGGAGCGGGGGGCGGGCGGGGCGTCAAGTAGTATATCTTTTTAGAGTAGTGCTTGGTGATAGCTTGTACATTCTGTAGAATGGATACACGATGGAAACATCCGTGGACAGCTATACTAGCAGGACCTACTGTCTGTGAAAAAACATTTTTCACTCGTCAATTTTTTTGTTTTATGTCGACCATGAGTGATATTCGTTCTGGTAGGTTTGCGGCAGTCAGTCGATTATGCAAACGATACTCAACCAAAGCTTATTATAATTAATGATCTGATGCATGAGTCCTCCAATAAAGCCGGAGTTGATCTTTTCATAAAAGGTAGTCATCGTAAAAAAAATAAGAGTTATTTATATGACACAAAATCTTTTCCATCATATCTTTAAATGCCAATTACATTGTGATTTTTAAAAATCCACGAGATCGTGCGCAAATACAGCATTTAGCACTATAAGTCTGTCCTGAAAATCCACGATTTTTACAAGAAGTTTACCATGACGCCACTTCTTGACCTCATGGGTACCTATTACTTGACATCAAGCAATCAACACCCGAAAATTGTCGCTTCCCAACGTGTATTTTTACACGCTCCCTGTCATCTCAATGATCAGCAGCAAAACACTTTCTATGTGCTGCTGATAGAAAACTCGTTCAATGCATTTGTGAATGCGCTTTTAATACGTTAAATGGAAACATACCACTTAAATCTAAAGAAAAAACACGTGTAAAAGAATACGCAAATATTATCAAAAAATCGGTAGTCCTTCAATAGCTTGGAAAAATAAAAAGAGCTTAATAGTCCGACAAGGTGGATTTTTACCACTTTTACTTGCTCCAATGCTAAGTACTGTGCTTCCTTGTCTCATTGAACGAGTTATTTGAAACATTAACAACAGTGGAGCATGCTCGAAAAATGGTGCTGGTGCCACACGAAAATATAGAACAATTAAAAACCCCACTTCCGAGTGTTCAAACACCAGGAACAACATTGAGTAGACTTGATGCAGAAATGAATCACATTTTAAAATCCTCTACACCACAGGATGATAGCGAAAAATTGAAATTATATGAGCAGGTATTAAAACGCTACTTGCGTACTTCTAATGAGGTGATTTGTGAACATCAAAATGAAGTAGAAGATGCAGTAAAGAAACAGGCTGAGGAGGAGAGTGAAAGAAGGCGTGACAACCTCATTCCAATCATTACGGACAGTGCACCTATACGCTACCAACGTACAGCCAATCTTTTACTACGACATTTGACAGCTCTACCAACCAATCGGGTTAATTGGGACCAACGAGGACTTATTTCAATTGAAGATCATCGTATTCCCGAAGCCAATATTATTGACCTTGTAAATGATGCTATGCGACGTAGAAAACAGACTCTTGCAACAGGTCGACGTTACTTCGCACGTTTTCTTCATAAGGTAAATACTCCGCGTGAATTTGTACCAAATCCAGATTTATGGAAGGAAGGACGCCAAACCAGCACCCCCGTGCCCAGACATTCACAAGTGCCTGTAGTTTATCTATCGAGTAGTAGCAGCGATTACGGAAATACAGGAGAAGAGTCTAGCACAGTTGATGAAGAAGAAGAGCATTTGGAAGAATCATCACGAGTAGGAAGAAAAAGTTCTTCCTCATTCCTCCTCATTCAGGAGCGGAAAAACTTGTCCAGACTTCAAAACTAACATATTCTCGAAAAAATGTTCTTCATTGGCTCGAGGAACAAGAAGCATATAACAAACACACCGATAAAGCAAAAATATCCAAGACGTCATTCACGGTATTCAACATTGACGATGTCTGGGAGGCTGATCTTGTCGCTCTGCGACCTCTCAAGTCATAAACTGACAATTATACTCACTTATTAGTTGTGATTGATATTTTAAGTGAATTTGCACGGGTCGAACACCTGAAAGATAAATCAAGTGCAGAAGTTGTTACTGCATTTTTTAAAATTCTCTCCAGAAGCAACGATCGCACACCTGTCTCTTTACAAACAGATAAAGGAAAAAATAATTTATTGGAGTTCATTTTCAAAAATGTAGGGAAAAACATGACATCAAGTTTCGCACTGTACGTAATCCAAACGTCAAGGCTGCTATAGTTGAACGATTTAATCGTACTTTGAAAGAACGTATGTGGCGATATTTCACTCATATGCAAACAAAACCATACATTGATGTCTTACAAAAATTGGGTCGGAGGTTACGTACGCATCAGTCGAGCGAAAGGCCTCTTCCAAAAGGGATATATAAGTGGTTGGACGGAAGAAATATTTGAGATAATCCGAATTGATCAAAGAAAACAGCCGCCAATATACATTCTATGTGACTTAAATCGTGAAGAAATAGATTAAATTTTTTACCAGGAAGAATTAAGCCGTATAACGAAAAAATCTGGCAACAGATACTTTTAATTTAGACGAAATAATCATTACACGAGGACGAGGTGGGAAAAAGTAATTTTTATGTCAGTTGGGTAGGCTACCCAGAAAATTTCAATTCTTAGATTCTAGCTTCTGAATTGAAAAATTGAGTTAAAGAATTGTTTTCACATTATGCAGGATTATTTTTACATGGTACTACCTAGTAATAGTAGTATGAGTTATTTTCCTGATAACACAACAACTCATTTTGTTACGCAGTTAACACAACCTATTCGTTAATCGGAAGATGGGTTGTAGCTCTGACCGAAGTTCAAATACCGCAAACACTATTACATGTTTCTTCACGAGAATGTGAAAGCACTGTATCAGTGAAGTCAAAGACAAATAAAATACTTCGTGGAGGTGGAAAGTTGCATTCCGAAACAGATTCGATTTTTTAGGTGTTTATACCAGTATAAACGAATTATTGTCTCACATAAATAACACCAATGTAATGAGAAATCACTTAGAATTTATTTTATTGCCAGGTGGTCGTGTAAGAGTTTCACGCATCTGTAAAGATTGTAGTGATATTGAACATTACTATGAAATACCTATAACATTAGTCGAATACTTGGTATTCCAAACAAAGAGACGATAGAAGCGAAAAAAGATTTTGAGATAACAGGTTAAATACCTGCTTCTCTCAGTGCTGATCTACCAAATATTATTTTCGTTTACACTGATATATTTGAACCATATATTACGGGTGAATTAAAAAAACACCTCTCTTACAAATCGTTCCAATGCAAACAGGCACTTATTTCTACGGTTCGGTAAAAACATGTAGCTTCTCTCCAGCGAAATATATACCTCTCTTGCATAAAAATTTTCAGACTATAGAGATAAATATAAGAGATCATTTGAGTAATCGAATACCATTTGAGTGTGGAACCCTGACAGTGACGTTACATTTCAAGTGTCTCGATTAAAATTGAAATAGAAACATGAACAAACCAAAAATGACATATTACGATGGTTACTTTAATTATCAAGTCGGTGGTGGTGTCGGCCGACGCTCACAAATAGAGCACGTTTATATTGGGTCACCATATCAAAGGGGTCACGGTATTGGTAGTTTTCTCGGAGGACTTTTTCGGCGTGTTTTACCACTGTTATCAAGAGGTGTTAAAGCTGTTGGAAAAGAAGCACTTCGTGCAAGTGTAACTATGGCGGGTGATGTCGCTGAACGTAACGCTTCTCTATCAGAAGCCTTCCAAACACGTGCAAAAGAGGCTGGAAAACATTTAAAAAGAAGGGCAGAAGCTAAACTTTAGAAATTGATGGAGGGTTCGGGGTATAATGCAGCTAAGCGTAAGCATTTGGCTCAGTTGTTCGTCAAGCGTATGGCGAAACACAAGCGACCTGTCAGCGCTCGAATCTAGAACCATTTCGAAAAGAAGAAGAAAATTGTTCGAAAAACAAAACGAAGCACAAAGAGTAAAAATAACAAAATGAAATTATGGAATATATCTGACATTTTTAATTAAAAGAATTATAAAGTATAGTTTCAATGGCGTTCTTACATACACACTTTTGTGAGTGTATAAAATCAGAATTGGAATTGTTTTCATTACCGCCTACACAAACAACTATTGAACAGGCACAATTGGTTCATTATAAATCTATATCATCTCTCACAGATAATGCACCTATCGAATTTATAGTACCCGACCATGGCGACGAATATCTAGACTTGGCACATACTATGCTGAATATTCGTGCAAAAATTGGCAATACGGCAACTCCTGCAGCAGGCGCAGCTGATACCACTCCGAGTACCGTGAACAATTTTCTTCATTCCCTGTTCAATCAAGTGAATAAATACTTTGATCAGAAACTAGTATCGCCACCAAATAATGCTTACGCGTACAGAGCATACATTGAAACATTACTTAATTACAAAAACTTCTTATCTTACTACAGACCTATGGTACGATGATACACCGGGTAAACTTGACACTCTTGACGATACCAACATAAGTTACAAAAACCGCTATGCATTTGTTAAAGGTGCGAAAGAAGTAGATTTACTCGGACATTTACACTGTGATGTTTTCAATCAAGAGAAATATCTATTAAACGGCGTCGAGGTCCGAGTTCGTCTTGTACGCTCAAGAGATTCTTTCTGTCTCTTCAGAGAATCCGATTCACATCGTCTTCATATTTTGGAAGCCAGTCTACTAGTACATAGAGCAAAAATTGACACTGGTGTATTATTGGCTAATGCAAGAGCACTCACATTCTTGGTATTCTTGGACACACTATAAATAATATTATACTGGGACAAATACCAAAGCGTATGATCATTGGATTTGTTGATAACAAAGCTTACAACGGAGATTTCTCAGTTAACCCCTTCAACTTTAAGAATTACAAAATCAATTATCTATCCCTCTCACCTGATTTAACTTCGAAAAATCTTTTTGTGGATGCATATCATACGCTTTAGTAAAGCATGGTAGTATACGTATCAAGATCAGATTTGCACAAGAGTTATTGTCTACAGTTAATTGTATCGCCTACGCAGAATATGACAACATTCTTGAAATTGACGCGTCTAGACAAGTTGTAGTGGACTTTGGAGCATAAACACGTGCAACAAATTTTATACAAACGTTGCACTTTTTTGTCTAAATATTTAATCGGGCTGTGAGTTCCTCATATGCAGTTTTGACTTTGGTTTGAAAGCGTTCGCATCATCATGGACTTTGTCATCGACATCCAAGTATTTAAAAACGCAAATAGTAATTTTATACCAAAAGAAGTTGCCATCATAAGGGTTGACGAAAATTATTTTGGACACTGGATTAATGCACCACCCTGCTCTTTCAACGATCTTCCCACAGTTATACGCTCCCAAAATAATTGGGTTACTCGACAATTATGTCACTTTTTCTCCAGACTATCACTGCTCGAGAAATTATGAATTTAGAAGACAACAAGAATTGTCCTTCATTCCCTCGATTACCTTCATCATCTACACGTTATACCTATCATCTAATAAGATCTGGTGGTTTACAATGTAGTGTGAATAATGCACAACGATTGAAAAAATGGATGAAAATTGCAGATATTAATACCTGGGAGGAAGAAGACGAAAAATTGACTGATTCTGAAAATAGTGAAGGTGAAACCAACCTGAAAAAGAAGAGGAAACAAATTGAAAGTGTAGAAGAAGAAGAAAAAGAAGAAGACGAAATTGGTGTAAAAAAGGTGTCGTTTTCCAAACTTTTGAAGTCAGATTATGAACACTATGGATCTGCTGCGAGCACTGCAGAAGATAACTTCTCATACGATCAGAGTATTCCCAGCAGACAGGATACTAATGATTTGGACAGAACCAGCTGCTTTAATTGTTAACACTGATGACCACACCAAATCCGGAGCCCACTGGGTCGCAATGTATGTCAACAGCGATGGAAGAGGGTATTACTTTGACAGCTACGGATTACCACCGATCATCCCGCAGCACATCAATAAATTACAAAGTAACTGTGGGCAGTTCAAGTGGAATACGAAACAGAGTTACAAAGCAATTTTCTCTCTACTGTTTGTGGTCAGTTTTGTGTGCTCTTTTTACATTGCTTGTCTAGTGGTTTTAGTATGCAACAGTTTTATGCTCTCTTTACCTCAGAATTTTACCAGAAACGATCAATTAGTGCGTGAATACTACGACTCGTTTATGGGTGTGAAATCACGAAAGAAATATTCCAAATGTTTTTCCGGTAATGGTATGTCAAATCTTCAAATTCAAGGATGTTGTTCAAAACTGTCTTATTTGAAACAGAAAAAAAATGTATTCTTGAATTGTTTTTTCACCCCTTGATTGTTAAAAAAAGAGAGATATATATATATATATATATATATATATATATATATATACGATCAAGGGGGTAATAAATATCGAAAGAAAAAAAAATAGTTTATTTCCTTTATTACCCCTTCCTTCTTATTTTAAGTTATAGGTAGTTAGTTATAGTCATAGTTATATATGCATGGTTCATATGATTTTAAAAGAACCGTTGAAGTAGCATCTATGGACTATTCACATCGTAGAAAGATCGACACATTTGTCCACACATTAGAATCACGTGTCAATATGCTTGCACTTTGGCCTTTTCTGGTTCACAATAGAATTTATGATAGATATGACATAAATACATCATTCTGGCTAGTAAGTAGACATTTTTCCTAGCTCTGATTGCTGCTTTACGTATAAAATTAATTTTATTTTTTCAGAAATCGTTAACTCATCCTGCTACAGTAAGAGATATAATACTAACCCTGAAAACTCGCGGACCTGATGCATACACAGAGTTTTTTATTAGTTTGCGACCTGGTATCCTAGAGACACCGTTTGCGACACCATACCCTGGTGCCATTCAGTCCTCGGCACGATTTTTAACACCTTAACTTGGGTGGTTTTTTCTCGGCGTATCCTTCCCCCAGCCTGTTTGGTCCGCGAGGCGTATTTTATTTCCGCCTTATTCTCTGTTTCCAACGAGCATTCCCCTATTTTTTCTGTAGAGGAGGTGAGAATGCATTTACGCACTGAGTGTGGGACTCGAACTAAAAAACGGTAATACCCACTAAACTCAACTCCTCTTACTGCCAACCCATGTCCTCGCAACCGCTTATCGCATTACTTTAAGGACATGGGGGTAAGGCCAGTAAGCCGTGCTTCGGCTTCCAACTTTGAGCGCCAGCTTGGCATTCTCCCAACTTTCATCGAACCAGGATGCACGCATCATCCTCAGTAGTGTGGTGGTACCGCAACTCGGTCTCGGCGGCCTTCGGCATCCTGGTTGGGTATGTTTCGTTAACTAGCGTGTCCTTGAGGCTTTCTCGACGAGGTCGTCTTTTGGAACGCCCTGCACCTCCTCGTCCTGGGCTGATGATCTGTCCGGGGCTTATCCCCTTCTGGATCGCAGAGTTAGCACTGAGGGGTGCTTTCGCACCCCGCAGCCCTATGGCCCTCCTTGCCGCTTCTCCAGCAAGCCTTCGTCCTATCTGTACCCCTGCAGCTCTCTGCCATGTGGCCAAAGCCTAGGCAGCGGTAGCATGTTAAGACCCTTGTCTTCTTGCGCACACGGCAGGACACCCACCCCACCTTGAGGTGTCCCGTGCGCAAAAGCCTCGCAAAAGCTCCTCCTTCATCTCGACAGAGGCCTTCAGATTACCTCTGAAGGCCCTCTTCGTTAAACTGACCTTTATTTTGCCGCTCGTTTCTTCACCGAAGTGGCTTCTAACAGCAGCCTCCACTTCTTCCGCCTCTGTAATCGTGTCGAGGTCCAAAACCTCGACTTCGATGCGGGGAACGAGCTCGCGCACGTATCCCCCATCACCGACCGCTTCCTTAATGGCCGCAGACAGCCTAGATCTGCCATCTGCTGCTG
This sequence comes from Andricus curvator, assembly GCA_932195095.1. NCBI lineage: Eukaryota > Metazoa > Arthropoda > Insecta > Hymenoptera > Cynipidae > Andricus > Andricus curvator. The sequence continues at coordinate 96,964 of CAKNYM010048436.1, read as the reverse complement.
GCCCAATCTCCACAAGGACCTCTCCGTTTCGGGTTTGCCTGACACCCTTGATTTTCACCCCAAGGCCGGTCTTATGAGGACCGCCTTAGATCGAGCTCGCCTTGTTGGCTTGGCCTGCTTCCCGGTAGTAGCAGGCTTCTCCTCCTCGTCTCCTCGCTTGGGTATCGAGGTCACCGCCGCCGCAGCAGTGCGGGTCCTCGGCCTCTTCTTCATCGGCTTCGAGGAAGAATTCGCCTCTGCCTTTTTCCGCTCTTCCTGTAATCTCTCGGATATTTTTCTGCCCATTTCACCTTCAACGGTGCCAAGCTGTAATAAAATTCCAAACCACATCCTTGGAGATTCCTCAGAACAGCCTTGGCCTCATGAATCGCATCCCGGATTAGGAGGAACATGGTTCTCTTCGTTCGACAAAATTCACCCATCGTATTGATGATCTCCTTCAGCTTTTCCAGCATTTCTTTGTGCTCCCGCACACTCTTCTGGAATTTCTTTTTTCTTCCCCTTAAATAGGATGTACTTGGATCCTCCTTGAAAAGGACCCATGGATCCTCCTCCTCCACGACATTCAAATCTCCTCCCAACTCCTCACATATGCTCCTGTTCATTGTTTTATTCATTTCTTCCATCTTGTTCTCACGAGTAGCTAGGGATGTGTGGGTCTACCCCCGCAGAGCCCCGCATGCGGGGGTAAGGTCTGTATACTCTAGGAGGCGACCTGGTATCCGTGAGACACCGTTTAAGACACCAAAATCGTGGTGCCGATCGTGGTCTTCGGCACGGTTGTTAACGCCTTGACTTGGGGGTTTTTACTTCGGGACCACCCCTGGATCATTGTCCGCGACTGCTTATTGAGTTGTGTAACCGTATTCAGCAAAAAACTCTCGGTAAAGGGCCCCCCTATCCGCAACCCGGGGACGCGCCCGGTAGCCTGGTCAAAGGCGCCGTGGAGTAGTAGTAGTAGTAGTAGTAGTGGTATTTTTTTCTAATGTAGGAGGGGAAATCTTGCATAAGACACCCATCTTAGCAATCTTCTACCTGAGTAGGCGATTCTTAAGATGGGTAGTGTCAGATTCTTACTGACTAAAACCCTCCCTGTTTCCTGCCAACCCATGTCCTCGGAACCGCTTATCGCATTACTTCAAGGACATGGAGGTAAGGCTAGTAAGCCGTGCTTCGGCTTCCAATTTTGAGCGCCAGCTTGGCATTCTTCGAGCTTTCATCCAACCTTTCATCCAACCAGGATGCACGCATCGTCCTCGGCAGTGCGGTAGTACCACAACTCGGGCTCGTCGGCCTTCGACATCCTGGTTGGGTGCTGTTGCTCTTCAGCTCTTTGTTTCCCTCCATCCAAGATGTACGCGTCGGCCTCAGTAGCGCTTTGTTAGCGCATCGGACTCGTCGGCCTTCGACATCTTTGAAGGTTTACTTAGGGACGTCTTTGGGATTCTCTGTCCCTCAATTGTTTCTCCCTTTTATTTTCTCGTAGGAGGTTTTCTATATGGCCTGCTATAGTATCCCAATTATCTTGAGATGCAAGCATAAGTTGCACTGTGTTGTTTGGTGTCATTGTTACTCCAAGCATTGTCTCTAATTCGGACTTTTTATTTTCCCACCTCTCGCACCGAAAAAATGTGTGTTCCACATCTTCAACCTCCATTGGACAGTAGTCACAGTTTGGGCTCGGTTTCCTATTCCGCCGGAACAGGTAGGCATTGAAGTGGCCGCGCCCAGATAGGAACTGGGTGAGGTGGTAATTCACCTCACCGTATTTCCTGCCGATCCACGGCTGTACTTCGCCTATTAGCCTGGCAGTCCACCTGCCTCTTGTTAGGTTAGCACTATTGAGAGATCAGCTGACACCCCCCTCCTCTTTACCCTCTGAGGCGAACGTCTACTCTTTCCCCAATCTATCATTCAGATGATGACGTAATCCTAAAGGTCATTACCATGCATACTATATGCATACTATATTCATACTATATTACATAACAATGGCAGGAAGTTGAAAATTCTTGCACTACGCTCCATGGTGCCCGAGGCGAAGCTGAGTGTATCATGCCACGCAGTTCAGGGCTTTTAACCTGCTGTCCGTATGGTGTATGCTATTTTTCTTTCTATCCGGTCGAAAGTACGTTTACTAATTAAATTTTCAATTCTTATAAACAACATAAAAATACTGATAAATTTGAAGCAAGTAGCTTTGAGGTTATTCGTAAAAATAAGATTGACAGCGGTTAGTGACTCTACACGGAGAGAAATAGACATGGGGGGCCAATAATGCGTTAGACACGGCCAGGCAATGTCGAACTTGAACGAGTGCGCTCGGCATGGATCGTCATGGGTCTCTCGACTTTCGACATGGTCTGCGCTTGCCTCACGCATGGGTCACCCGTGTCTGCGACACGGGCAGGACTATGGGGTGCCGTTGTGGGCGTGGCCTAATCCCCCTCTCTACCCCGCACCCTGCGACTGGCGACGACGCGTCGCAGTAGATAACACTGAGTAGCAAAGGTCTACGTAGTTGGAGAGGCGGGATGGGGGTCCCCGCCTGGAAGATTCTGGGGGTTTTGACGTCACACAGGGAGTTTCCAAATGTGAAAATGGAAATGAGCGGAGAGTGGAGATAGGATATTCCCGACTGGAGAGTTCAGAGCGCTGTGACGTAATAGTGTTCGGAGTTTCCCCGGAGAAAAGAAGATAACTGTTTTATATTTTAAAAAACCTAAACCTATCTTAGAGTTAAATTTGCATACATAAAAACTCAAGATTATTTTGTAACTCATTACATTTTCGTAGCCTGAAATATCGATAATTTCCAACAGGAAATTTCCAGCTCCTTTTTTCACAAAAACACACACGAACACTCTCTCATACATACAAATACGTGTATAGTCAATCATATATTATAACCTAAGACGATTGTAAGACAGAGAGAGAAAGTGACAAAAAAGAAAAACAATGCGAGCAGACGAATGACTCGTGAAACCATAGATATAAAATACGCATTCCGTACTAGTATAATTTATTAAAATCTTAAAACGGATAAAATATTGCAATGAGATTCTAGTAGATGAGACAAACAATAATATGATAGATATTTATAAAAGATATAACGTAGCGAATTGTGACGAACAAGATTGAACGCATGATGCAAGATGCGTATTAATTACCCCACGAGCATATTACCCACCTTGAAGCACATCTTTTGGTTGTCGCAAAATCCTAGACTTAATTTTATATTTATTTAATAGTCTTTTGTGAAAATTCACAACAATACGATCATTTTCTATTAAATTGCGCGTAAAAAGTTTCGTAAACTCGTGCAAAGAATAACCATTAGACATATGATGAAGAAACATAACACAAATCTGGCCGCACACATCCGAAGACGCACTTTGTAATTGCGTTGTGTTCCATCTGAACAAGGCACAATTTCCTCGCAGCCGATAAAGATGTTGAGGGATGAGAGGCGGTATTCCATAGCTGTCAAAGTACGTTCCTCGACCATTTTTACTCACGTGCATAGCAATCCAGTGTGATCCAGGTTTCTTTGCCCCGTCAATATTGGAAACGATATAGGCCGGTCTCATCTAAATTTTCGGAATTCGATCTGCTGGAAACACCCCAGTCGTGCACGCTGGTATAGTCCGAAATGCTTTAAGAATCTCTAGACTGTTCGCAAATTGGCAACCTATGGTAAATTTGGTAATAACTGATTTGCTTCACGTGATGTAGATTGCTCATTGATTTTGTCCATATATCTGTCAATTTCACCAGCAAGCGCATGCAATGTCACGAATTCTGCTGGAGGTTTACTGATGGTCAAAGTTTTAATTTTGTTCATTGACGACAAGCTCTGAATATGGTTGGGAGTATTTCGAAATATCAGTCCATCTTTCCTCTGATTCGGCAACCAATTTTTTAGTTTAAAAGCATTGTTCAGAGCACATGTGAAGATTTCTCCCTTTTTTACACCATGATGGAAACAGTACTCGTTAGTAATGTTTAACCTTTCGGAAACAGGACATGTTAATTCCTCCAAATTGACAATTTGCCTACTCATAATATTTCGCAAAAGTTTAGCCTTCTTCCGCCCGCGTGTGTATATCTGACCTGCTGTTTTAGCAACTTCTCTGTGGTTTTAGTGCAAAGTCTTCACTGGGGCGTCACCCTCGAACCACTCGATTCCATGGTAATAACAAGTGATCCAATTATTTTGTTGTCTTGTTCGGTCAGGTAGGTCTGAAAAGGTGCAATCCTTGTATATCTATCACGTAGTCCATATCCTCTTCTTGATAAGAAAGTGTATGTGATGGTAGAGTTGGTGACAAATAGTTTATAGGGATGATAAACGAAAGACCACTATGATGTAACTAATCAACACGATAGTGTCCGATTAAATGAGCGCTGATAACTACTCGCTTTTTTTCTTAGGACTGATGCTGCTCGTGTACACAGGTGTTTCAGGAAGGAAAATAATTTATGATCACAGATTCTGAGAACTGAACGTTAGATCTTATCCTCCAAAGTCAACAATAACTTGTCTGGACGCGTCTATTTCTAAAACGTTTACACACTCAGCGTAAACAAGGCATTTTATCGTCGTGGCGAGTGCTTCCTCAAATCTTACCTCGATGCGAAGACTTCCATGTTTTACAAGATTCCAATGAGAATGATAGTTTGCAGATAGGTCGGGTGTGAGATCAAACGCAAAAAGACAGTAACCATTGCCGTAATCATAACGGTCAAGGTCATTGCCCTCGTTTAGAAAATGAATACCAGTTCCAGAAAATAGAGTATGATAAGCGTCAACATATAGATGCTCTTTCGTAAACTCTGGCTCTAATGGTTTTGAGGGAATTTGTGTACCGCCAACGTAAAGGGATAAATAGTTAACTTTATAATTTTTAAAATTAAATGGGTTGAGGTCCTTATTTTCGTCAAATGCTCTATTCTCGACAAAGCTGATAATTACTCTTTTCGTTAGCTGGCCCAGGATCACATTGTCTAGAGTATGACCGTGAACTCCAGCGTGTAGAGTGAGCTTCTTGATTTCGACCCTTGTATTCGAATACTTATTATTTTCGATTTCGAACTAGAAGCGTCGCTTCCATGATATGTAGACGGCACTCGCTGGTAGGATCCATGAGTCAAAAAGAGTCTTTGTTCGAACAAACCGAAGAGGCATTTCGACTCCGTTGAGATGAAATTTGTTCTGGTTGAAAATATCGTAATGCAAATGACCGATAAAGTCCAATGTCTCGCCTGCACCAAATAATCCTCGACGGATGTCGAAACCTGTACGTTCTGTTGATAAAGCGTCCATTTTTCCGGCAGTGTTGGCATACCACATGACTGATGTTAGATGACTCTTTTTTGCGGCTGGTCCATAATAGAGAATTGTTTCTATGTATGCTCTGTATGCATAAGCATTGTTTAGTGGGGATACAAGTTTTTGATTGAAGTACACATCCACTTGGTTGAACATTGAGTGAAGTAGATTGTTTACCGGTGCGACTTTGTCCAAATTCGTAGCATTTGCTGCAGTTTTTTCTGGAGCTTGTAACTTGACTTTTATACTGAGCATCGTGTGTGCGAGATTGATATATTCTTCGCCGTGACCAGGGATGACGAATTCTCTCGGAGAATCGTCCGTCAGGGAGGAAACGGGTTTGTAGTGGATCCAAAGCGAGCTCTTTATAGAAGTTTGAGTTGGTGGTTCTGCCTTCCTGGAACCTTACTCGCTGTCCTCGTCTTTGTTTTCTTTTGCTTATTTCTATTTCTACTCTTCTTCTTATTATTTTACACTTTACTATGGCCTATTCTCTTTACTCTTTTTTTAGTATTCCTCTTACGTTTAACTCCCGCGATACGCAATCCACAGCGCGTGCTATTCAACTGAGCGCCTAAATTTTTTGACGCGATTTTATAACCAGATCCACTTATAAGATTTTCAATTTTATCAATTGCTTTTTTCTTAAGATTCTCTCCAGACTCTTCAAAACGGTTGTTAAATGCTTTCTTAAGAGGAATTTTGTGGTCAACACCTTTTAAAACATTAACTCCTGTGCTGGAGGCCTCCTTACCGACTGTACGTGCACCGCGCGCAAGTATTGGTAAAACTCGCCAAAAAGCTCCACGAAGAAAACTTCCAATTCCATGTCCTCTCTGCTCGGGGACACTGGACGACCTCCCCGAATAATTAGTCTTACCCCTGCCTTCACGGGTCTAACATAACCCTTTCCTCCCCATCTGTCTCTCTGGCAAGCCAAATTCAGGTGGCGGCTGTGCCCCCGGCTGCCTCGGGAGCGGAGGGATCGACGGTCCCTCTGAACGATGCTATGGTAATGGGAGAGGCCAATCTGTCCCCAAAAAAGAAGAAACGCATCAACGGTTCCCTGAAAGGAGACTGAACAGGCAAGCGCAGCCGGCTAGTAGAGCAGCTGCGGGAGCTGGAACGTCGGCAGCTATGGGCATGGGCTCAGAGAACACCCCACCGGGGGTGGCTGAGCCTCTGAAGAGGCACAAGGCGTCCCAGCAGCCGACGAACAGAGAGTTGTCGGGAGCTGGACTGATGCCTGCTCAGAGGACTAACCCCCTGACGATGGTGGTGACCGACACCAACTACCCGGACTCGTTGCTCACTATGGAGCAGTACGAAATCTTCAGGGAGGCTACCTGTAGGGCGCTCGAAAGAGTGTCCCCAGATCAATGGTCGAGACAGAGTCGTGGAAAGGAGCATCTCTTAACGTGGGTGGGGTTGAGTTGCTCCATAAGATGGTGAGGGCTACGGCGTGGTTCCCGGTTAAACTGGAAGACCCGTCTGAGGTACTCCGTCGGTTGGAGAAATTCAACCCCTCACTTAGGACAGCGTCCTGGCGAATCGTCAGGCACGATAGACCTCAGGAAGAGGACACAATAGGAGGCACCAGGTATCTCCTAGTTGTGCAGATTCCTAAGTCCCAGACGAGGGCTCTTGCGGCCCTCAACAACAGGCCCTTCTATCACTTTGGACAGGTCAACTTCAGGGTTGCCGGCCAGGGACAGGAGGAGCCTGTTGAGACACAGGAAGATCGGGAGCAGACCTAAATGACTGCTTCTGGTCTAACCATTACCCAGATTAAGTTGCATCACAGCAAAGGCGCCTCTGCAGTTTTGCAGAGGGGCATGGCTGCGAGGCACACAGGTATCTTACTAATCCAAGAATCATGGTTAGTTCGAGATACCATAAGGGGATTAGGGGGGGCTGGTCTTTTTTGTTACAGGGACCCCAAGGCGGCCAAACCAAGGGTCTGCATACTGGCGAAGGGAGTTAACGCTGTCCCGCTGCTTGATCTGTGTTCGAAAGACCTGATGGTGATAGCCACGGATCTCAAGAGAATAGGAAGGCTAGTTCTGGGATCGGCTTATTTTCCTTATGACAGCGATACCAACCCACCAGTGGAGGTATGTACACTGGTGGACTATTTCAAGGTAAGGGGTATTCCTCTTCTCCTGGGATGCGATGCTAATTCCCACCATACTTTGTGGGGCAGCGCAGACATCATCTCAAGAGGTAATGACCTACTGGAATACCTAATCACCACTGATTTAAATATTCTTAATACGGGGAACACCCCAATGTTCCGTAACTCGGTGAGGGAGGAAGTCATTGACATCACTCTCTGTACCAGTGGTTTTAGGGATAATATCAAGAAGTGGAGAGTTTCAGATGACCCCACTCTCTCAGATCACTCACAGATAGACTTCGTGTTGGAATCTGTTGTACCTGTTGGCCCTAAATGGGCCAGAAATCCAAGAAGAACGAACTGGGATAAGTTTTCCATGGAACTAAGATGTGCACTTTCAGAGGTTCCCAGGTCAATTCGAGACGTGCATACCCTGGAGATGGCCATCAACATTTTCACGGAAGCCATCAAAGCTACTTCTGAAAGTAACTGTCGACCTACAAGATTCCGAAAGGCTGGGGAGACACACTGGTGAAACGGGAAACTCGAAGAGCTTCGCAGGGAAACCAGAAAGAAGTTCAAACGTGCCAGTACTGGCAAAACGAAGGCATTATGGACCTCATTCACAACGATAAGGGACGAATACAGGGGTGCAATACGTAAGGCAAAGCAAGAGAGCTGGACCAACTTTTGCACAGACATCGAAAAGGGAGCTGAGGCGGCTAGACTGGATAAGCTGCTTTCTCGAAATCCGCACGCTATTCTCGGCACTCTGAAATCCAACGAGATTGTCCCCCGCTAGGGTCAGGTGGGCCCTGAAGACTTTCAGTCCTTACAAGTCTCCTGACCCAGATGGCATATATCCAGTCCTCTTACAGAGGGTTGGAGAGATCATCATAGGGCCGCTAGTGAGACTTGCTAGGGCTAGTCTGACGTTGAGACATGTCTTGGCGGTATGAAGGGGTACGAGAGTAGTCTTTATTCCGAAAGCAGGTAGGATTGGTTATACCTTACCCGAGGATTTCCGTCCCATCAGTCCAACATCTTTCCTACTAAAAACAGTGGAAAGACTTGTGGATAGATATATCCGCGATAAGGTCTTGTCAAGTAGGCCACTTCACAAGAAGCAAAATGCCTACAGGACATGGTGTGCCTATTGCAGTCGTGGAATGGACGTGCACATGTCCGCAGGGAGGAGTTCTATCGCTCTTCCTGTGATGCTTAGTAGTGGATGAACTGCTTCATCTACTCTCGAGTCAGGGCCACCACGTCATAGGCTATGCTGAAGATATACTGGTTATCGTGCGCGGCCAGGATTTGGATGCACTCTTCGGAGTAATGCAGCAAGCACTGATGATAGTGGATTCATGGTGCAAGAAAACTGGACTATCGGTTAATCCGAGTAAGACAGACGCGGTCGTTTTTACCAGAAGTTACAAGTGGGGAACGACAAGTATATTGAAACTTGGAGGACAACAACTGGAAATCATAGAACGAACTAAATATCTAAGAGCCATTCTGGGTAAGAAGCTGTTATGGAACGAACACCTGGAAAACAAGTGCAAGAAGCTAGTAGCGACTCTATGGTTCTGTAGAAGAGCGATAGGGAAAAGCTGGGGCTTGAAGCCGGAGACACTTATGTGGATCTACACAGCGATCTTGCGATCCAGGCTAACCTATGCAGCGGTGGTCTGGTGAAGCAGGGTCGAGCTGTCCACTGTGAAGTCTCGACTGAAAGGATCAGGGGACTGATTTTGAGAGGCGTCACTGGTGGCTCGAAGTTGATACCCACGATGGCACTGGGGGCACTAATAGGTTTGGAGCCCCTCCATCTTACAATCAGGGCCGTGGCTACGAAGGCGGCCTGGAGACTAGATTTGTTAAATGACCGTAGGATCTCGACAGCAGTGAAGATCCCAGTCGAAATCGCGAGGAGGCCGACCCTGAACATGCCCAGTGATGGAGACAACTGGTTTGCAGATGGCTCCAGGAACGAGGAGAATGCAGGAGCCGGTGTATATCGTAGAAGGAATGAAATGAGCTTCACAATCGAGATGGGGTGCTACGCCACAGTTCTAGAATCTGAGATTATGGCCATACTCCAGTGCGCCTACAAGGCAAAAGAGTATGACAACCAAAGAAACATCCGTATCTGCTCAGAGAGCAAGGCTGCTATATTGGCCTTGAAATGGGGACGCATTGAGGCACTAAATATATTAGCGACAGAAAACCGAGTCACTCTGCTATGGATCGCTGGACACAACGGTATCAAGGGCAATGAGATATCGGATAGGCTAGCCAAACTAGCAGCAAAAAGAAATTGTACTGGACCCGAGCCAGTTGTAGGTATCTCCAGCAAGTCAGTCACTGAAGAAATTAACAGTTGGCTGACTGAGGAACATCAGAATGAGTGGGATTTGGTCTCTGGTTTCAGACAGGCCAAAAAACTCTTGGGCTCAAGGTGTTTGAACAAAGTTTTTCACTTCTCACATAGCAATCTTCTTCTTCTTTAAAAATTAGTTTCATATGACCACGTCCAATCGCTGTATCGTTCATGGTTTCAACGAGGTCGCTTATCTTTCTGTAAACACCGGGTCGAAAGGAAGAGACTACTGGTTTCTTCCGCAAGTCCTATAAACCAGCGACCATGCAGGCGAATTTTGTGAGAGAGTAGAGTTGTAAAACGGGTGGTACTGTTATTTGGAAAATACTTCATACTACTGTTACTCGGTAAAATTATATGAAATTGATCTTTATTCATTTTAACACTTTTAGATCTGATGTTGGAATCCAAGAATTAAATTTTTTGGGATAACATGATCACTTGACAAAATAACGCTACTTGGCGCCCTTTCCTTTGGTTTAAATAACTCTTTCAATCATAAACTCCTTGCTGTTATCATGTTTATCTTCTTTTTTCACTTCTGACTGTTCACGCTCATGAAAAAAGACCCTCAATAGTTTCACCTGTAAGATCTTGCAATTTATAAACACAAGTCGACTGTTTGCGTGAATCAATTACACGTTTTATTTCAAAAAGCTTTTCAGTCCAGCCAACTTCATACCCTTCCTCAAAGGCACATCTCTCTCTACTGATGCGCAAAAGATCACCCGACTTATATCTAGGTTTTTTACCGTTCATCGACTATCTGCCGTATTTTCGTTGTATATTTGAAAGTGCAATAGCTGCATTATTTAACGTTACTGCTGATGGCGCCATACCAATGCTCGAATTTTGTGCATTATTGTAAGCCTGGACAATGTTTTGTAAAACATCAATATACCGATGAATATTTTTATGTGTGAAATAACGCCACATACGTTCCTTGAGAGTGCGATTAAATCGCTCGACTACTGCTACTTTAACATTAGGATCGCGTACAGTATGAAATTTTATGTAACATTCTGATAAAAACTTTTGGAAAATTTGTCCAAGAAACTCTTTCTCCTAATCAGTTTGTAAAAACATTGGAAACAGTTTTTCCTTTCCTTTGAGAATACGTTCGAAAGCATTTTTCACTTCCAACGTGGTTTTATCACGAAGCGGCTCGATCCATGTATTTAAATTGTAATGTCTTCGCTTCAATTTGTGACGGATAGGGGCATGCATATTATAAGTATTTTTACTTTTTAACTAGTCAATTACATTCGCTCGTGAAATTTTCCCACGTACAGCATTAGCTAATTCACCAATAACCCCATAAGACCTTTTTTCGTGAAAGTCGATTTTTACTTCTGCTACGCTTACCACCGCTCTTATCTTCTCTCTTGCTGTTGGTACTACTATCCTTGTCGTCCGTTACCAAGAAATCTTCAAAACCTGTGTGTTTCTCGTGTTTTCTACCTGCTACTTTGGCTGCTGTTGTAAGCGGCAACGTTTTTGGTTTTCGTGAAGACGAGACGTCATAAAAAGGCAAAGAAGGGAGACTAAGCGAAACCGGTGTAGATGAAACACTACGTTTCCAATATTCCTTGTTCCCTACGATTTCCCGTGGTAAACGGAGTTGCTGAAGGACAGCAGCAAACTGATGTCTCCCAACTGGGTTTACGGTTTTTAACAATCTTAATGCATCGTTTATCAAGTCTTAGATATTTGAATCTTTGAAACACTTTTTATCAATAAAAACTGTACCACGTTCATTCCACTTTAAACGTTCACGAGCATCAGGTTTAGAAAAACTTTCCAGTATATATTTTCATTTAGAGCAAAACTTCTTGCTCGAATAATCAGATGCCTGGGGCAAACCCTCGCGAAATTCAATCAACTGTCAGTATTCTGAATAGGCTGATTGTCATTCTGAATAGTAGAATAAAAAACGTTCAAAATGAACATCACACATTTTCTTGACATGATGGAGAAATTTTTTTACAAAATATGCTTTCCACAACCTGTTGGCCCGCAAATCAATGTGGGCATTTGCATCACGACTCCTTGTGAATATTTAGCTTTTTTTCCTTTCAGCTCGCCCATTGCTCCTCTGCGTTCGTCATCCTCGTTGATTTTCTCAAGCAAAACAACTTTTGCAGGGTATGATGTAGTAAACACAAGCTGGTATCGGTTTATAACAATCGGCAAAGTCCCACTAGTATTAGTACATCCATCTTCAAGAAATGACGCAATTACATCAAATTTATTTACTACCTGTATCCATTATGACAGGCTTAAAGATAACCCTGGTGAACAATTACCAAGTAATCGTATAACTGGTTCAAAATGGCCATCGGGTTGGATTTCCAAACCAACAGAGAGTTTTTTTATAAGCAGAATTGTTTAATTCGTAAACCGTGGACCACTACTTTTCGCTTTTTTACAACATTTCGTTGTTGTAAAACGTTTTGTAAAGAAGATTCACTAAAATCTTGATCATCGCTGCCACTCATTCTTAACACTTGACTCTGAGATTCAGACATTGTACAGTTTAGAAACAAGGTGTATGGTACAACTGCTACATATATGAGATTACCTCGAGTTTTTATAGATAAGACATCCTCTCCTCCTCCTCTCTTCACAGAACGGAAACCAGATTGGTGGAGGGGTTCAGGGGCGTGCTTCACGAATGTGGATTGAAAACAATTTTTTATTCTTATTTTCATTTATTTATTTAAAAAAAAATGTATTGTTCAAATGAATATTTTTATTTACACTAGAGTATATTCTGCATCAAATTTTTCTTTTGACTCAAACTTTTCTCTCTCTCTCTCTTTCCCTCGCATACACATGCATACATAGTCATACTCTTTTCCTCTTACAGATACTATGTTGTTATGTGCGTGTGTGTATGTGGTTCGAGTTGTCCCTACCAATTTTGTAAATGTTGAAAAAATGTTACAATACGTTAGAAGAAACGTAACAATTTTTGTATCCTTGTTTTTCCTGAGTCCTTCTATCTCGTGGACCTCTTTCACACCTGCATCTTAGTTTTTATTATAGGTGGGCGATAAAGAGAGAAAGAGCAACTGGAAATGTATAATAGAAAACCTAAGTCTATAAATGGAAGGACCTTATCTCAAAAGTTTTCAGTTGTTTTCAAACCTTCAGAATAGACGCACTTACTATCGTTATCGCGATTATCTGTAAAGCATTTTCAATGCTAGATTTTTCGAATGTTTTCGTAAAAAATATAGGTTGGTATGTGCGCGTGTTAGTTGGATTTTGGGACATTAGTGACCTCAGATCGATCCCGATAAGGGATGAGCATCGGGAAGAAGAAGTGCGAGCAGCATTAGACTCCTTAGCGCGTGGATTGAATACTTTAAATAACATTGACGGTGATGATAATGATGATGATGATGCTGATTGGGACTAAGTGTTGGCTGACACGAATAGCGAGGAGACTCCCAACAGTGTAGTGAAAAGGATGTGCGTCTCGATTCAGACACTGGGCTATGTTATCGCGGAAGATCTTAGTCAACATTTTTTGACAAGAAAATGAATATGTGGAGTTCGTCGGATCCCAAGTCTTAGGATTTTGGGGGCAACAAAATTGCGTAAAATGGCTCAGGTGTGTGATTGTGAAGTGGCATCTCCGAACACATTGATTCGCGAGATGGAATTGCACCCCACGGCAAATCTTTTGAACGAAGACTGGGAGAATGCTCTAGCTGACTTCGACGTACCACTACGTAAGTAAATTCAAAAAATAACTGTTATATAATAATAATAACTGTTTCTTGTTTAATAACACTACATTCTACAATTAAAAGTGCAAGCAAATTTAAGTCTTAACAGAATCTTGAAATGAAATATGTTTTCATGTTGTAAAAAAAGGTGTTGTGGAAAATAATTTTTTTAAAGAAATTTAGAAAAAAAAATTGTTGAAAAAAATTTTGAAACCGAATTTTTAAAAAAATATTGTTCGGACCAAAAATATTTTTAAAAAATAGTTTGAAAACAATTTTGAAAAAAATGTTAGAAAACAATTTTGAGAAAAAATTGTTGGAAACAAATTTTGAAAAAAAATTGTTTAAAAAATCGGTTAAAAAAAACTAAATTATAGAGAACGCATCGTGAATAGAAAAAAAAGTACATCGTGTTTGGTTTTTTAGTGAAATTTTTACTAAAATTTTTACCTGTACCAGAGGTGATTTTACTCGAAGATGACGAAAACCCCCCAGCTATGGAGGTGGATAATGTGTAGGAGGATGAGGAGAAGAAGATGGAGGAAGAAATAGCCGTTCTTTTCCCCGTGATTCCATGGAGAAGAAGAAATCCGAACTCTCCCGATCGGTTTAACTTTGACCGCTTTGAAGCAGGTTCCAGCAGGGTGAATGAAAGACAAAACCTGCAAGGTGAATATAATATTTTATTATTCTGATCACTGTTTAAAAATTTGTTTAAAGTAGTAATAATAATCAGTTTTGAATTTCTTTTATTTTTGTTGACTTGTATAATGTCTTATATTATATTAATTTCGTGAAATTGGGTTTTTTTATAGCACCGATTTATCAAAATCTTTGGATGGTCAATTTGGGGGTGGTGTCGACTTTGGAGAACAAGCTGTAGAAGTTCTTCAACAGGGAAGTTTTCCCGAACTGGAGGAGGAGGAAAGCGGTTCCGAAAACGAGGAGAGTGAACCGGTTCCTAGCACTTCAAGTGGGCTGACATCAAAAAGAAAAGGTCAGAGTTTTAATAATACCATAGAAGGGTGCATGTCGGGTAGCAAAATTGCCATAATCGGGGAGCGTATAGATCGCGTGGAAAATTTAAAATATGAGAGTCGAGAAATCGAGATAAAACTTAAAATCCCGGACGAGAGTCAATGCCCGGTCGAATGGCTCGAAAGTTCATTTAAGGAAGTTTTTGACTACGTAACTCGTAATTACCCACCAACTGATAAGGTGGGAATTAAGTTTTACGCTAATAGTTTTACGCAGAAAGAAGCAGGTCTCTCATTTCAGTATGTGAGGGATCTCGATTTTACAAAAATATGAGATCTGGTTTTTTCTGTGACTCAGAGTGTGGAAGATTTTTGTCTCGACGATAGTTTCCGTATTGTTATTGATCGCATAGAGGTACCTATCGGGTGTGGTTATGCAGATTTGAATCTGGATAGTCTGAAAAAGAGATCGTTAGTTACTGTAGCTAATAACGATAATTTATGTCTACCGCGCGCAATTGTGGTCTGGCGTGTATCTGTGAAGCGTGGCAAGGAACGCAGTAAAGAAGCGCAAAAAGTATGGGATTCAGGTGGAAACAAAACTTCTACTCATCAAAAAAACTTAGCAGAAGAATTAGTGCAGCAAGCTGGTGTTAGAATACCAGCAGAAGGTTGTCGTGTCCCGGAAATGTTAAAATTTCAAAAATCTCCTGCTCCTGAGCAAGTAGCTCTTATAATTTTTGATTTCACCAATTTTGGTAATAGCATCGGAAAACCCTTATTTGATGAGCGAAGTGTCATTATTGAAAGGAATGATATTGTTCGTTATGTGATTAATATCCTTCACTCTAATGTGAATAACGTGGGGCACTACAACCTAATAACAAATTTGACTTTGGCCGCTTCCAATGTACTTTTTTGTATTGAATGTGACAGGGCGTTCGCGAGACTCAGTGACCATAGATGTACACACAAATGTAGTGCTTGTTATAGGAAACCTGCTTGTTCTTTAAGAATACATTTACAGGATCAGCTTGAAACCAAGAAGTGTGATGATTGTTTACGTAGTTTCGTGAATATCGACTGTGTCAATTACCACATTTCTCCAGATTCTTATTCCAGGGGAAATAGTATCTGCAGTGTTTTGAAAATTTGCACAGGGTGTACAAAATTAATAAATTTCGTGAAAAATGAAGACCATCAGTTTAGTTTTATATATTGTATAGTATGTAAAACAACACGTGAATATAAACATGAGTGTCTTATACAACCTGTGAAAAATGAAAAACCAACTCATCCAGTAATATTTATTTTTTACGATCTTGAGACCCAACAAGACCAATCACTTGAAGCTGATCGCACTACAAACGTCCATGTTGCGAATCTGTGCGTTGGCACAGGGGAAAAATGTGAAAAATGTGTCGACAACTTTCTTGATTTTGTACTTAGACCAGTAAAAAATTTCAAAAAAATAACATGCATTGCACATAATGCAAAAAGTTTCAACGCACATTTCCTTTTGAAAAATTTGGTTGAACGTGATAAGTTTTCTGGTAAAAAAGCCTAAGATGACAATAAATCAATCAAAAAATTTTTTAATAGAGGTCAATAAAACCAAGTTTATTGATAGTCTCAATTATTTGCAAATGGGCCTTAGGCGATTACCAGCAGCATTTGGACTTAAGGGTAAACAAAAAGGTACCTTTCCCCATCTTTTTAACACCCCTGAAAATCAGACTTACGAGGGTGAGTTACCTGATTCAAAATTCTATTCACCAGACTCCATGTCAGACTCTCAGCGAGTAGAATTTTTAAAGTGGTATCGGGAAAAAAGGCACAACCCGATTATGAGTTCATTTTAGAAAAAGAATTATTCGATTATTCTGTAAACGATGTCGATATTCTTCGTCGAGCCTGTCTTGAATTTCGTAAGGAATTTTTAACAGTCGGTAACGTTTGCCCGTTTACCGAGTGTATCACTACACCATCGGCTTGCTCACTAGTTTATAGAAAAAATCACGTCGAGGAAAATGCAATTCCTATTATTCCAACTAGGGGTTATAGATGGGCAGACCTTCAGTCAAAAAAGGGAGTATAGTGGCTTTTGTGGGAAAAATAACAGCGTCGTGTCAGTATTCACCATGCTGGTTAGAGTGGTCCAAAAAAAGCGACTGTTTAAATGTTTATGGGCGCGTGGAAATTCGTATAGCCTAGGAAAAATCAGTCAACTTTTCATATTTCAGAAATATTATGTAACAATTCTACAACGAGGAGAAATCTACCAGAATTTCAATATTTGCAGAATTTTGTGAACGCTTTGTACGCTTTGGTGAAGTTTGTGTGGAGTGAAATTTTTACAGAGTATACTTTGAACCCCTCAGAATAAATTTGGAAAAGAACAACTGAAATGGTCAAAGCTTTATATTAAACAAAGGAGTTTGAAAAATAGGTCAAAACTGATCATTTAACTATAGGTTCACCCGTACGCTATACAGTTGAAGCGTTTATAGCGACTGTCATAAACGGCTAAGTCGAACCTATTCTATTGGAAATTCGAGATACAATTTGACCCTAAAGAGAGTGGCAGAACTCGGCAAACCAGGTAAAGGCACGAACACGCCATAAAATCATAAATAACTCATAACCAAGCCAAGCAGGTGAATCCTTAGAGTGGACTCACAGTTTTATCATTTTTACATTACATTAACAAAAATGTTTAAAACATTTTAGCAAGCTGAAAAATGACTCTACAACGAAACAAAAAAAATAGGCATATTCTGATTTTTCCTAGGCTATACGAATTTCCACGCGCCCATGAACATTTAAACAGACGCTTTTTTTGGACCACTCTAATGCTGGTAGAGGCCGGAAATATCGGGTTAAGGAAAGCATGCTAGTTGACGGCTTTTATGAGGAACAAAAAAGCGGGTTACAGCATTTCCTTCAATTTCAGGGCTGTTTCTGGCATGGTTGCGAACGTTGTTTCCCCGACAATCGCGACAAACAATTAAATAGCTTGGATGAGAGTCTTAACGCTCGATTTGAGCGAACACGTGCATTGACGCAAAAACTGAATCGCAGTGGGTATATTGTAACAGAGATGTGGTTGTGTGAATTTGCTAAATTGAAAGATAGGGATAGATAGGGAAAAAATGCTCTACCTCGACGTCTGTTCATTATACTCGAAAGTTTTTAAATCCGGTAAGTTCCCAATAGGTCATCCGGATATATACGTAGGTGATGAGTGTGAAGTATCAACGGGTAGCAACAATTTAGATATTTCAAAAGTCGAAGGATTAATTAAGTGCCGAATCCGTCCACCGTAGATGCTCTATCACCCTCCCTTACCTTCACGTTTCCACGGTAAACTCATGTTTGCTCTTTGCCGCGAATGCTGTGAGAAGTTAGTACAGGGCAACTGTACCCATGAGGCAGCTTTACGTGAGTTTGAAGGTACATGGGTTTCTGATGAACTCAAGAAAGCTGTCACAATAGGGTACAAAATTGCTAAAATCCACGGAATCTGGCAATATAAAACTACTCAGTACAATCCTACTATCTATCCAAACAGTTTATGCACCGCGATTTTTGTACAGGTTTTCCTGAAAATCTCAGCAGAAAAAATTCTAAAAATATGAGGCAACATGCATGTTACAGGTGAAGGCTTTGCCAAAACTGATACAGAGTTTCAAAATTTTCAGATGATAAGCGATTATTTCCTGGCGAGTGATGGGTGAAAAAGCAAAATAATCAAATGATCGTTTCAGAATACTCAACTTTGAATGGCTGTAGGACCTGTAGGTCACTGAAAATAAATTATGAAAATTCTGCAAAAAATATATAGATTTCGTTGGTCCTTTCTGTGCACAGTGGTGAAATCTGAAGCCGAAAATAATCATTTGTTAATAAGTTATTAACAAAAGTGTAGGGAGGTGTGATCTCCGAAACTAAGGAACGTACAGAGATAATTCTTGAAGCAAGTTACACATTTTTGGCTTCTGACAATGTTGTACTTATTGTCAATAAGCAAAAATTTGCACTTGAATGTTTAAAAAATTATTTTCTTTTCGGAAACATACAAAAGGCTTTATAATAATCAAGGCAACCGTATCCCTTTTTTCAGTAGGGCTTAGGGACTGTGTAAATGTGTGAGTGTGAGAAAAGGTCGTGTTGCACGTGTAACAGTAGCGCCAGCAAGCTCACATGCTGAGAGTGTGGTTGCCTCGGTTATCATAAAGCCTTTTGATAGTAGTACCGGTGAAGGTGGACTTTTCGCCAAATATATCAACATACTTTATATAAGCAAGCAAGAGTCTGAAGGTTGGCCCTGGTGTTGTATTGATAAAGTTTCGAGGCACAGATATTTAGACGAGTTAAAGGAAAAAAGGGATAGAGCTTGACCGTGCGAAGATAGAGAAAAATCCAGGCTTGCGTGCTGTTGCTCAGATATGCTTAAATTTTGTTTGGGGTAAATTCGGTCAGAAGGAGAATTTACAACAAACTGTAATTATCAAAAAGCGTGATGATCTATTGAAGATAGCATGCAATCCTGATTAGAGGTAAAAAAAACTCTATCATTGCAAATGACACAACGTTGTGTGGTATATTATGATGCGGATTCGGCAATTTTTATAGACAGGAATAATCTAGATGACTATAATCCTCCGATAGGTAAATTTTTAGGAAATTCAACTGACAAACTTGAAGTTTACGGTGTCGGGAGCTACATTCGATCCTTTGTCTCTGAACTATAAGAACGCCCGGGCTGTAAACTTCGAGTCAATAAGAAAACTAGTCGTTGAAAATGCTCAACCCATTCAGTTAACCTATCGAGCCATTGGAAGGACTCCAGTGCATGACATTATCACAAGGATGGAGAACAAAATTTGCAGAGTCGTCAATTTGAAAAGACGACAAATTGAAAATTTTGATTCTCTTCCATATGGATTTAAAAAACCTCGATTTTTAAAATATATTATATATTACGACATGTATTTCTCTATGTTTTTATTATTAACTCGGCCTTTAACTGGACTTTTGTTTTGAATATTCATGTATGTATTTTTAGATATAACTATTTTTAATACTTATGATTTTACAGGTTTACTAATTTGTATTTTACATGTAACAGCATATCAAATTTGAGAGAGTTCTGATGAATCCTCAGATGGATTGTATTCGGATTCATCCATCCCGTGCGGCCAATCCGTAGATCGTTCCTTCAGAAATGAACTGGGGAAGAAGAAAACTAGTTTATTTAAACCAAAGAGGTGTAGCAACCCAGTGTATGAAAGTGGGGAGGAGTATAATGAGGGTGACACCTTTGAGTGATAATTTTAATGTAAATAGTGTGTGTATCTGTGTGTAAGAGCATGAGAAATGTTTGTAAAAAATGTAAAATAGAATAATGTTAAGGTATTATAAGGATAACATTATTTTCTAAGGATTTTTTCAAATTCGAACTGTAGATTTATTAGAGTGTTATCTAAAGTTTGGTGTAATTAGAAAAAGACTGACCATTTCGAAGTTGAGATAAGAAAAATTTAATAAGACAATATTGACAAGTTTTAAAACGAAAATCTACCCGCTCATTATTTATCCTTCTCCTATTTTCAGATAATTATTTTTTTAAAGTTATTTTTCGTCAGTAATGAACATTAAATCCTTTTATTTAAAAATATTTAATTGAAAACATTATTCATTCACTAAAAAATATTAAAAATCGTTTGAATATCTTCTTTTCTCCGGGAAAACCCTGAAAACTATTGCGTCACAAGATCCAGAATATTCCATGCGGACACCCCCTTCCCGCCTTTCTAACCAAGTCATACCTTACTACTTGTGTGTAATGTTATTTGGATTCTAACCATACAACATGTCATTCAAGTATTGTTTTAGCATGACAATAGAATTTTTGTGTTAAAAAGGGATTTTGTCATCATTCGAATTCCGCTTTGAATCCTAATTTTTCGCTTATACATTGTGTTCAGGACAGGTAGTTTTTCGCTTTTGTATCATATTTTTTATTGAAAATATAGTACTCTTTTGCCATTTTAATGAGTATTACCTAAAAAAAACATCGACCCAAGCAAAAAAAAATTCTCCAATTTTTTTTCGACGAAATGCCAAATTCTAAATATGTACACCGAAAAAATGATTTGATGGAAACAATACTCGAATGACAAATTTGAAAGGTTAGAATGCAACATTTTTGGAATTTTCGACCCGCGTCCACGCCAAATCGTTCTCTCGTAGAAACAAATAAATACATATTTTTTATTTTGAAATGAAATGATTTTTAGTACGTTGTAGAATATATTGAAGTTTTCTCCTAATGTACGAATTAAAATAGAAAAGTTTCAAGAGAACCTGAAGCGAGCCCTGAGATTTAATCCATACGGCAGTTTTAGTGTTATTACTCTGTTATTTAACTCATTGAAGTCAAGTATCCCCCTAGGGTTGGGGTATTGTAGAAAAATTAGTTGGTTCCCCAGAAAGTGCGAAAAAAATTGGGGAAATGTGCTGGGTTACAGGTTTGGGCCTGTAGCAGGAAGCTTTATGGTCGAGCCTGCATCTGGAAGTCCTAAACCTCTAACAATAAGCCACTCTGAGTTCAACTTACCTGCCATAAATTCTTCAGGTTCGGAGAAAAGCTGCAGTTGGACTGAAATTTTTCAATTTCACTAATTTTCGTAGTCGCTTCAAAACTATAAATTAAAAAATAATGAATATTTTTTTTCATAAATCTGTTTTCAATATCCTCAAAAATGCTTGTTGAAAATTTCAAGTTAAAAAATCATATCAAAGGCACGCTACGAGTCTACAAATTTTATTATATTATTTTGTTAACGTATTAAAATTTGACAAAATGCATCTTTACTGAGAAGAGAACAAGGTTATAAAAGGGTAAATAAATTGACTTGTAATTTCTTGAACAAAATCAAGGAAGTAAAAAAAGTATAAGTTTTACGTGTTAAACTCCATAAGACATAAAAATTGCTTTACAACGTACTTAAAATCATTTTATTCCAAAATATAAAAAAAATATGTATTTATTTGTATACCAAAAAGATGATTACATGGAAACAATAGTCGAATGACATATTTTTACTATCGCCTGTTGCGCGAGTGCCCGAAACGCACATGCGTTGAGTTTTTCGCAAACATTGATAGACCGCCCTGCTTATAATGACGGATAGGATCCCATAGAGTCAGATACAAAACCGGATAAAGTTGCGGATAGCCCACGTCAGATTTTATTCCGTCTCTATCTGGATCTCTTCCGGTTCGTAAAATCTTAAACAGAAAACTAGCGACTCTATGAGGATTTTAATCCGGATGACATATGGAAAATAGCATTTTATCCGGCCCTATCCGGAACTTTGTCGGAACTTAAGTTAGAAGACTCTTTAAATCTAAGTCCAACAACCGTTTTCTATCTGGATCTATCCGGCTTTGAAGTGAACATCGGAAACAGAAAACTGAATTATTTGCCCGACGGAATCTTATGCTGCCCTATCTGGAAGTATGTCGGAACTTACATCAGAAGACTGTTTTCGTTCAAGCTTAAAAACGGTTTTCTATCTGGATCTATCCGGCTTTGAAGCGAACTTTGGAAACAAAACATGGAATAATTTGCCCAACGGAATCTTATGCGGCCCTATCAGGAAACTATGTCGGAACTTACATTAGAAGACAGTTTTCGTTTAAGTCTAAAAACAATTTTCTATCTGGATCTAACCGGCTTTGAACCGAACATCGGAAACAGAAAACTGAATTATTTGCCCGAAGGAATCTTATGCGGCCCTATCAGGAACTATGTCGGAACTTAGATCAGAAGACTGTTTTCGTTCAAGCTTAAAAACGGTTTTCTATCTGGACCTATCCGGCTTTGAAGCGAACTTTGGAAACAAAACATGGAATTATTTGCCCAACGGAATCTTATGCGGCCCTATCAGGAAACTATGTCGGAACTTACATCAGAAGACTGT
The DNA here is from genome assembly GCA_932195095.1 of Andricus curvator. Lineage (NCBI taxonomy): Eukaryota > Metazoa > Arthropoda > Insecta > Hymenoptera > Cynipidae > Andricus > Andricus curvator. The sequence goes on along the minus strand of CAKNYM010048436.1, from coordinate 74,428 downwards.
TTTCGTTCAAGCTTAAAAACGGTTTTCTATCTGGATCTATCCGGCTTTGAAGCGAACTTTGGAAACAAAAAATGGAATTATTTGCCCGACGGAATCTTATGCGGCCCTATCAGGAAACTATGTCGGAACCTACGTTAGAAGACTGTTTTCGTCTAAGTCCGAAAACGGTTTCCTATCAGGCTCTATCCGGCTTTCAAGCGGATAGCGGAAATAGAAAATGGAATTATTTGCCCAGCGGAAACTTATGTGGCCCTATCTGGAAATATATCGGAACTTACATTACACGGAGAAAAATGGATAAATAATTGTTATGAAGAGTGCTGTATTACATAATAGATTATTATGGTACTAGTGACTACTGCTCGAGAACAGGTACCCTTTCTAACCTGTTTAGTTGTGATTACTAGATCACATCATTCCTATATCTATTAATACAGTACCTTTTGTAAAAGATACCTTATTTAGTAAATCCTATTCAAAATATATTACTATGTATATTTACGATTAGATTCAAAATAAGATGCGTCCTGCAATGTCAAATATATGACGCGCTTAGAGACGCTGTTATTAGCCAATAACGTTGAGTTTATGAGCCTTCTGCGACTCAGTACCAGAAAGCTACCACCAATATCAGGGCAAGCGCAGTAGCGCTGCATTAACGCCATCAGTTCGCGAGTTCGCGCCATTCTCTACCTTTTTTATATTTTTTTGTGGATTACAAAAGAAGGTAATAAGCGCTATTAAAATGAAAATAAAACGTTGAATATCTCAATTAAGTCAAAAGTTATAAAGGTTTAAAAAAAACATTGGGGGTTTATGAAAAACAGAACCCAAAATTCAAATATGACAATATTTTCAAAACCCATGAAATTGGAACCACCAAATTCTTGAATGATTTACTCGGAATTGGTTAACTTTTTCTAGGCAAAACTTATTTTCTCCCAATTTGGCAACTGAATATCTCGAGAGCAAATTTTTATTTTTTGTTTGAACTGAAAATTGGACTTTTTAACGTGATCATCAACCGAGCCTGTTTCAATTTGAGGTTTCTGTCACTTTAAGATTGTGAACTTACATATTTTATTTCTCGGAACCCTTCAAATATTGTTCCAAAAATAAAATTAATAAAATTATTTAACAAAAAAACACCGTTTACTTCACTTACCTATGTTTTTCATTTGTTATACTAATTTATTATACTATTATACTATTTATTATATCATATCATGTGCATTCTTATATTTGATAAAAATGTATAAATAATCACTAGCTTTTAGAAAAATTTTCTGAAATCTTTATTATTTAAAATTTTTCATTTTCAAGACTTCTAATTTCAGCTAGCGTTCGATTTGGTGTTCAAGTTCAACTTTACAGTTAGAATATTAATTTCAGGTTCAAAAGTTATAGAGATTTAAAAAAAAAACATTGGCGGTTTATGAAAAACAGAACACAAAATCAAATATGACAATACGTTGTTTTTTTAAATGTAGTTTATACGTTTTTTAAATAAAGGGTTGCAGTACAAAGCTAGATAACCGACATTTTTGGCGCGCACCTTTTGATTCTCGCGCTTTGAGCTCGATACTGTATTTACCTCGCGCTACGCGCTCGGTCTTAGTATTTCCCGCACATTTGTGCACAGACCTTTTAAAATTAAAGGTAAAAATATCGACAACTGTAATTTGGTGATTGTGAATTCTCTTTTATTAAAGCTCCTTCAGCTTTAACGAATACATTCTCATCACGTACCTCGTGCTTCGCACTCGATTTTGTCGGCCTGTGATTGCTTATTCAGGTATTGCAAAATAAAGTACGAATTGTATTTATCATGATTACTTTAATATTTGTTCCTGATTTTGCATTTAATTTTATCCTCAGCTACCGTGAAAATTTTATATTATATACCATTAAGCCATTTCCCTTTCGGGGTAGGCGTGACTTGCTCGGTGAGGAAATATCATTTCAATAAATGTATTTCATTACAATTCATAATATACATTGATATTAAAAACAGACGTATTTTTCTTGTCTTGTTTTTATAATTCAAAAAAGTGCGAATCCTATAAAAAAAATTATTTTGTTATTATGCCTTTTATTGCAACATGTGTCGTTTTTCCATCAATTTAATTTGTTTATGTTCAATGTTATTGTTTACGATTTGAACTGAAAATATGCATCCTAGCGTAAAGTGCTTATAAGAAAATTTGTAGATGTAATTTAGGCGATAAGTTTGGTTAGATAAAATGTTATTGTAGCGTGTATCGTTTTTCTACAAAGTTAATTTTTTTATTTTAAATTTATTTTTATACCAAATGTTTATAACGAAATTGTAGATTTTTTTGAAACAACTTTTGTCTATTCATCTTTTTTCGTACCTTGCCTCGTTTTCCCACAATTTTTTGTTATTGTTAATGTTATTTTTCACGATTGAAACAAAAATTACGCATCTTATCAAAAAATGATTAATGAAAAATGTGTAGCTCTTTCCTGAGTGAGCAACTTTTGTCCATTAATTTTTTTCGTGGTTTGTGTCGTTTGTCCAAAAATTTTATTTATTTTATTTTTAAATCAGTTTTTTACAAATGAAACAAAAACTACACGTCCCATCAAAAAGTGATTAGTAACAAATTTGTAGATATTTTTTGAGTGCTAAATTTGTTCTATTCATCTTTTTTGGTATCTTGTATATTTTGACCGAAAAATTGAATTTTTGATTTTTCATTATTTTTTTGTGCAATAAAAACTTGAATTTTCGATTTTTCGAAAAAATAAAAAAAAGTCTTATAACAATATTGTAGAATGTTCAAAAAGAAACATTTTTTTCTTAACTTTTTTTCATATCGTGCGTTGTTTGGCTTAAAATGTTCATTTTCGTTTGTTTTTTGGAATTTTGTAAATACTATGAATCCAGTAATTTTTGTTTTATCGAAAAAAGTAATTGTAATAAATTGTTTTTCTTCTTAAGTATTATAGATATTCGTACATAGAATTTCATAAATTTGAAAAAAAGTGGTCTCAAAAATTTTGAAAAAGCGCTCACTTTTTGAATTTTCATCCATAATGGCTGTCTAACGAATTTGACCTTTATGTTAGGACACTTGAAAAGTATACCAAAGCCCAATACAATCTGTCGAAACTTTCGAAAGTTATCGTGATAACAAAATAAAAACCTACATACATACATCCATACATGCACACGCACGCAGCTCTACATATGCACACATACATACAGGCAAACACTGTGACGTTGCAATTTTATCGTAGGTCACAAAAGCGAATTTAATCTACTTAATAATTATAATTTAGTTGTTTCCACTGAAATTCTTGATATTTTTACTCTTGATTGCGTGGCTTAATACGAGCGGCAGGGTCGGCACTCCTCGGCGCTTAATTTAGATGTAATTTAGATTAGAGAAATAATTTTGTTCGTACTATTTATTTGGTTGTATATAAAAATTCCTATGAGCCCCCCCCCCCTGGATCACCCCACTTCTAAGATATCAGGCTGGTCCCAGTTGCAGAAGAAGCAGGGTAGCATCACTTTTTCGGTCCAAGAAACAAGGCGTGTTCCTGTTGAGGGCATCTTCTTTTGGACACAGTGGCCACCATCCCAGACCCAGGCGTTTGTTCCAGTGAGGAGGCACGACCACCGTTATATCAATTGGAAGCCCCCCCCCCCAGATAAAAAAGGGGAGGATGATTTTGGTTGTTCACCCCGAGAGAGAAGGGGTAAAACAATTCTCGTCTGTCAAATCCTTGTTTTTATGTTATGAGGTAATAAAACAACACCTTGTGGGAGCACCACGGACGTACACCCTCAAATACAGTGGAAAAGTATTCAGCCGCCCCTGCCCCGACTCCGCGATGAACAGCTTCTTCTAGGAAACAAGGAGGACGCTAGAAATCTCGGAGGTCGACACGGGACAGAAAAGGAAGGAAGATTCGGTGAAGATAAGAACAGGCGGCAAGGCAGACCAACGAAGAGCGAGAACGACAAGCGGACTCTCTCATTCTCGATAGCATCCTGGATTTCCCACACTTTTCCCCGCTGGACCATCCCTCACTTCCTTCTTCCGTAGTCCAGTTTAGGCAATAAGTCACCGATTGGATCAGTCTAATTTTGTACGCCCGAAGTAGTGTCACGCGCCTAAGAGCAGCTAATTGTACCCTCTAGCCCTGAAGGACGTTAAGATTAAGGTAGGACTTAATTTTCTCACCATGACTCAGCCAAGAGCAAGACTTTGATTAAAGTTCAATTGAGTTTACTTCTCCTGTTTTTGTAATCCAATTTACTTCCGAGGATCTTGGCTGGTCCATCGAACTATTTTATTGTATGATTTTATTCTTTACCTGTGTTATTTCGTTCCTATTGAGCATTCTGTGTAAAATGAAGTGTTAGTTTCCTTTCTAATATGGAGTGCCGACGAGTCAAACCTTCTCTTTTCCCCCCTCTCATGTCGAATTGTTTTATCGAATTCGTCCTCTGTTATCGTATCAAAATGTAGCCGTTACCCTTTTTCGAACACGGGTCCCGATTATGGTTGTTGCAAATGGTTGTTTCGATGATTTTATATTCTCTCTCGCCCCCTCATCCCTTTCTTTCTTTTTAGACTGAAATAACTTAAATTTTGAGTTCAAGTATACGATAGTGATAATTCCTGGTGATTCCTCAAAATTATAACTTTTAATTGCCCCCCCCCTTCCCCTTTATTTCCATATGGAAATGTGTATCTTAACCCTTTCAGGGGCATATTTTTCTGATGGACGAATTTTGGAAGTCATAACTGATTTTAAGGTTTTTGGGGTCGCTAATTACGATTCTGATATCAAAGACACAAAATTCAAGATGGCAGATACAATATGGCGGCTATTTTCAGTCAAATTTATGGTGTTTTTGCTCCATCTGCGAGAAACCTGATGTGTGGGGGATTTCGAGATCACTGATTACGATTCTGATATCGAAGTCACAAAATTCAAGATGGCGGATACAATATGGTGGCAGATTCCGTCTTGCAGAGATGGATGGAATTTGGGAGAAAAAAACGAAATGTTAGTCCGAGAGTAGCATACGCACATTTTCATATCAATTTTCTTACCAAAATTGCCGCCATATTGTATTCGCCATCTTGAATTTTGTGTCTTTGATATCAGAATCGTAATCAGCGACCTCAAAAACCCCCATAATCCGGTTTCTCGCCAATTGAACAAAAAAACCACAAATTTGACTCAAAATAGCCGCCATATTGGTTCAGCCATTTTGAATTTCAAAAACCTGACTCCAGATTCGGAAACTACGACTCAAAAAACATAGAATCCCACCATGACTTGAGCATGTTATGGGGCTTGTTTTCCTACAACCAAATTTATCCGTAAAAAGTGGCTTTTTTTGAAAGTAATTTGTTTATAATTATGAACATAATGAAGATATTGATTTCTCACCAATGAAAATATCAATATTTGAACCTCAACTACTCAAACATCCAATAAATTACGAAAGAATACAAGGAAGAAGTAGGAAAATATTCAAATTATTGATGATAAACAGGTGGGACGTATATGTCCCACTGCCCCGCAAAGGGTTAAACTGCCAATTCCGTATGAAATTCACTAAATTATTACCGATTCCTCAAAATTAGTACT
>CAKNYM010048436.1:37707-59308 GCA_932195095.1 Andricus curvator | reverse complement strand
CCGAAATTTGTCGGGTCGAAGCTTCGACCTATCTTCGAAGCTTCGACCGGACAAATTTCGGACACGACCGGGTGGAATCCGGAGGACAAAAACCGGATCACGTCCCGGACAATTTCGGACAAATTTCCGAATCCGGAATTTGTCCGAAATTTGTCCGGAATTTTTAGCAGGGCGCGTTCCGCGAATTTATTATCAACCGCTGGGGAACGCCCCAGGTACTTCTCACAGACAACGGTACCGAATTCGTCAACAGCACCCTTCGTCAACCAGCCGAAGAATTCAACATAGACCACACCACTACATCCCCGTACCACCCCCAAGCAAACCCCGTGGAAAGGTTGAACAGGGTCTTGAAGACTATGATCGTTTCCTTTATTTATAGGGATCACAGTACATGGGACCAGTACGTGCCCCGAATTCCGTTTCGCCTACAATTCCGCCTTCCACGAGTCCCTCAAATCCTCCCCCGCTTTTTTAAACCTTGGTAGAGAACCCCAACCCATCAATTCCCTGGAGGAAAAAATAAATACCGATCCCAAAGTGGAACCCCGCAGCCCCGAGTCTTGGAAAGAGCGAATGTACAAAATACAATCCATGCGCGACTGGGTCACCAAAAACTTAGATGATGTTTTTAATATTTTAATAATTGATGTTATTTTTGTTGACCAGGGTAATTAATTAATTATTTTTGATGTTAAATATTTTTGATTTACTGGTGAAATAATTTTTCGGCGAAACGAGAAAAAATCTGCCTCAGCCCGGATTTGAACCGGTAACGCCACTATCCATGAGTGGAGCGTTAACTAATTACGCCACCGAGGCTGCCGCAGATAATTTCTCGCTTCTCCTATATTCACAGGGTGACGCGGGTCTGCATCTCGAAATATTGTTCACGGGTTCGTGTCAACTCAGTCAAGCTGTATCGTATTGAGCTGAATTGATGGACGATGACAACAAAATTAACATTGGCTACGCTAAAGAAACCGCGAACATTTTGAAAGTAGAAGTTCAGTCACGTCATATGAATCGTCGGCGTTATGAGTGTTTTGTTGAATACACGCCTGATTTCATTGGTTTCGAAGGAATTAAACGATATTGTTGTGAGTGCGCAAATGGTAATCGTACGATCGGTCGCTGCTTACATGCTGCTGCCGTAATTTACTATCTATCCCGCGCTCGATATTTATCGAAAATCGTTCGACCAGCAGAAATATTGAGCAAACTGTTCGTACAACATAAAATGGTGCCTGTAATTAATGAGGATAGCGACGACGATTACCCCAAAACTTATAAAGAATTTCTGTCTCAAACCCTAATTCAAACATTCAGAAACATTCAAAAATACAGCATGTGATCATAAGTAATATTCAGCATTTCAATATTAATCCATGATATATGCCATCTGTGAAAGTTTTTATTTTAAAAAAGTACCGTCCACATCAATTAAAAATCTGAAAAAATTCTGAAAGTTAACACATAAGATGACCTTTCATTTATGAAAAATTTGGAACAGTACTGAAAAAAATTTTGAACAAGAAAAATTTTCGAAAATTTGAATTTCTTTAAAAAATATGAATTTCCGCCAAAACACCGAATTTTTTTTGTGTATTCTAATTATTTGTTTTGTACTAATTTTTTTTAGATTTTTCTATTACACCAATGCGTAAAAAAAAATAAAAACCATAAAACACATTTTTAGCCACCATGACTATGGGGGTAGTGATGGGGGTTCAAAAATCCGGGAAAAAAGTTATGATTCCAAGTCTTAGAAAAGGGGTCATTGAAAATCTGGTTCCAGTCAAGGGCATTTTTTGACCTGCTTAACGGGCTAGGCCCTTTACTTTGTAAATGGAGTTTCTGATGTTTGGGACTCGGAATTTAGGCTGAATAGAGTCTTTGAGTTTTGGGCTTCTTAAAAAGTCAAATTTGAATTCATAGATAAGCGTTTGATTTTTTAGATGTAGGGGTGGTTTTTGCACCGAAAAAATCAAGCATTCGTGAGCCCAAGAAAAGCCGAACACTACTTTCTATTTTGTTTTTTCCATGTTTGAGTTTTTACTTATGGGGTAGTATTTTTGCACATAGGGGGTGGTTTTTTTGAAATTTTTTTCGTGCATTCGAGAGCCCAAAATAAGCCAAAAATTGTGGTGTACTTTGTTTCTTCCTAGTGTGAGTTTTGTACATAGGGGGTAGTTTTATTTTCGTTAGGGGTATTTTTTGGAAATTGTTTATTGGCGCGTTCAAGAGCCCAAAAAAGCCCAAAATTCTTATACAAGAAAATTTGGGAATTTCGATTCTGGAGGTGCTATCTTCATGGAAAATTGAGGTGTCTATAATCACAAGGTATATTTATACGGATGACGAACCGGTAAAAATATTTCATTTATAATTTTTAAAATTGTAGATGATTTTATAATCATAACGTACATACAATTTTACACTTCAATTATTAGAATTGCATAAATAATTATATTTAAAATGAGGTCAACAGAAAATCAAAACACGTTTATCATATCGGAAGCTACTAATATTATCGAAAACTAATTATTAAAAAAAATTAACAATTCACTGTAATAACAAAAAGCTATTTGTGCACTTATTTTATTATAATAATTGTTCGAACGTTATCGAATTTGAAAATCTGTCTGCTTTTATTGTCAGCATTCCTTCTTCACTTCTAATATGATAATATTATCATATATTATAATAAAATAATTAAAAATAAAATAAGATAAAAAAAAAAAATTTCACAATTCAATTCTTATAACCGTACTTAAAGCCATGTGACGATTAGTTCACGTGACCGGATTCCTACCCTACCGAAACTTTTTTTCAAAATCAACTTACGTTGACACGAAACGCGATATCGAGTAGAAAATTTGGGATAATAAATAAGAAGCGCTGAGAAAGGCGGATCTGGTTCTAAATTTTAATAATCATGAAAAAAGCAAAAAAAAAAATTATTTACAAAAAAATTTTTTTTCATAATTATAAAAATTTAGGACCAGAGCCGCCTTTCTTAGCGCTTCTTATTTATGATCCCAAATTTTTAAGTCGATATCGCGTTTCGTGTGAACGTCAAGTGATTTTGAAAAAAAGTGTCGGTAAAGTAGGAATCCGGTCACGTGACCCACTCGTAACATGGCCTTAAAAACTTATTCGACTGTTAGTTGAAAAATATTAAAATAAGTTGAATCATTATAGGTAAATACATTTTTTTCATATCAAATAAGATTGACATAATTAACAAGATAATTAAAACAAGTATAATGCAATTTCATTATTCCAGAAGTAATTATTTTGTGAATGATTCAGTTCTTATTTTATTTTAATTTAGGAGTAACATACATATAGAAGAGGACTTGAAAAGTTTGGGAAGGCTATGTAGCGCGCGCTTTCTTGCCATAGTTTTAGTAAAAATTGTTTAATTGTTGCCAATTTCAGGGAAAAAAAATTTACTGACTGTCGGCAATGAAGTTACCAGTAACCCACCGCATCCATCGCCCTGCAGAATTGAGTCTCTCAAATCATGTGTATTGCCGAATTGGAGTCAAAGTTTGGTTAATAACACTGCGTTCAGTTAAATAATTAATATCACTCGCCCAAACCGCACGAATGTATTTGGGCAACTTTATTTCTCATCATTATACTCATTGCTACCCTGAAAAACTGATAATTTCCCTTCATTTCATAAAATAAACTCGGCCGAACAGAGCCTAATGCATTGCAGAATTGAATTTAAAGGTCCAATTCGATAATCGCAGGAAATCGAATACACCAAACCTAACCTGAATTCGATTTCGCATTATATCTTTTCAAATTTTTTTACTGGGTAACTCTCTGCATGCTTCACTGGTCGCCACATATTCCGCTTGACATGTAGATGAAGCTAGGTAGTTTTGTTTGTGAGTTTTCCATGCCACAGCATCTCCGAAATGCTGTATCACAAATTCGCTGGTAGTGATTGAGTTTTTGCAGTCCGCCAAGCTTGCATCTGAAAAAGCTCTTAAGGACCCTGGATATCGAGTGTAAATCGCAAAAATCGGATTCAGGCCAAACGGTGAAGCCATTTTGTCTGATTTTTTGTATATATACTCTTAAGAGCATAAAGACTAGCGGTACAGTTCGCTTTCTTCGAAAAAATTATATTTTTCAGGTACAGATTTAAAAGAAATAATTTTTCCTCAATTTCATTCAGGGGCGAACACATCATATACGAAAACTAGGGGCCCCTACCCAAATGAGGGGGTGAATTCCCAAAAGGTTGGGTGGGTGTAAGTGGTTGGGGGTGAATAATATTTTGAAATGCATACTTGAAGTAAAATTAAACTGTAAACAATATAATATCTTATAATCACTTCGCCCCCGAATTCTTGCATGCAATATTCACGCTGAATCAGTATAACTGTACAATTTTCGACAACTTACTCCGAAAGTAATACTTTCCCTGTTAAAAATTCCAGACAAATTCTGAATTCGGAAATTTGTACGAAATTGTCCGAAAAGTGATCCGGTTTTTGTCCTCCCGATTTTATCCGGTCGTGTCCGAAATTTCTCCGGTCGAATGAGCACGGAAATTGATCCGAATATCATCCGGTAGAATCCGAAAGTTATACGGTCTGACGGATTCGATCAGTCCGGGTTAGATCCGGTTGAGTCCGTATTTTGTATGGTCAGACGGATGCTATCAATCCGGATTGTGTCCGGGACGTCATCCGGATTCTATCCCGGTGTATTTGAAATTTGTCCGGATGAAGTAGCACGAAAAAATAATAAATCTGAATATTGTCCGGAGGAAGGACCGCATAAATGTTATATAACAAGGTTATATAAGCAGTTTACACACGAGAAATGCATTCTTCATTTATTTCAAGCACACAAACCTATTTCTATAGCTTAACTTAACACTACCAGATATATAACGCACTTCACTAACGCAGAATATCGCACGCTGAGTGTATCGGTCGAAACGGTTCTTATATACTAACCAAGCAAATTTTTAGCGCTTGTGAGAAACGACCAGTGCCGGGCCGAAAATCATTGGCGCCCCGAGTCATATTTAATTTTTTAATTGCGAAATCCGAAATTATCCGAAATTTTTATCAGGGTTATGTATACGGTCTGGCGGATGCGATTAGTCCGAATTGTGTCCGGTCAAGTCCGTCCTTTGTACGGTCTGCCGGATGCGATAAATCCGGATTGTGTCCGGTCGAGTCCGTGTTTTGTACGGTTTGTCGGATGTGATCAATCCGGATTTGTTTCCGGTCATGACCGTGTATTATATGGTCTGGCGGATGCGATTAGTCCGATTTGTGCCCGGTCGTGTTCGGCCATGTCCATCTTTTGTACGGTCTTTCAATTGCGATTAATCCGGATTGTATCCATTTATGTCCGTTTTTTGTACGGTCTGGCGGATGCGATTAATCCGGTTAAGTCCGTTTGTACGATTTTTGGGAATGCGATTAATCTGGGTCTCATCCGGTTAAATCCGAAATTTGTACAAATTTAGGGATCCGATCAATTCGGATCTCACCCGGTGAAGTAAGGAATGTGTCCTTTCTGACGAATGCGAATAATTTGGATCTTATCCGTCTTTGCCCGATATTTGTCTAGTTATTCGCGAACGCAATACACCCTCATCTTATCCGGTATAGCAAACTGATCTAAAAAAATGAAATTCGATACAGTTATAGAGTATTTAATTATAAATGAGCGAAAACAGGATGTTCAAAAGTTGTACGAGAAGTCATTTTTGATCACATTTTTAATGCACTTTTAGGAAAAAAATTAGAACACTTTTTGAACGAAGTATGTTCAACAGTGAAATATTACGTACAATAATAGCATACAGTTTAGAGAACAGTAAAACAAAAACTATTTGAATCAATTATTATCATTCCCGTCCGCTGATCCTTCTTCCACATCATCGTCAATTCCATCATCATTCCCATCAACTGTTCCTTCCACATCATCGTCAATTCCATCATCATTCCCATAAACTCCTTTTTTTCACATGATCGTCCATTCTATCAACATTCCGATCAACTGCTCCTTCTTCCACATCGTCATCAAATCCATCATCATTCCCATCAACTGCTCCTTCTTTCCAAGAGAGCCGTAGATTCACTTTCATGAACAGATTCATTTTCTATCGGAACCATATAATTATCCTCATCCTTGTTCAAAAGCTTATTAGTATCCTCATTATTTTCCGTGTTACTATTCTCGTATTTAGTGAAATTCTCATTATTTTTGTTTGTTTTCGAAGTTTCATTATCGCTTTTGTGGTTTTTTTCTGACGCCCTACCCAAAAACGATAGTAAAATATTTAACTTTTTCGATACGCCCTACTATGCAGTAGTCTTTTCCGTTTTCACTTTAATTTCACCGAATGACAACTTAAACCTGCGGATACATTTTGAATAGAATCGAGCTGCTTCCAGAGTCAATGTTTTTGACCGGATGAATTTCAGATTTAAGCGGACGATTGTCCGTTTTCAATTTATTTTCACCGAATGACAATTAAAACCTGCTGATGAATTTCGGATAGATTTGGACTATTTTCGGAGTTGATGTTTTAGATCGGACGAATTTCAGATTTAAGCGGACGATTTTCCGTTTCAACCTTCTGAATGTTTTAGTACAGTTTTCGGATTAGATCGGACATATTTCGGAAAAAAATCGTGAATCGGGTTGATTTCGGATAAATTCGGACCAATTTTGAAATCCGAAATTTTTAGCAGAGTTGTACATTACATGACAATATACAAGCTCTCTATGTATAAAAAGGAAGATTATACTGAGATGATTTTCCAACTACAATTATAAATTTTGAAGTGGGAGTCAATTTTTCAGTTGAAAAAATAAATAAATTTTCAAAGAAAAACAGTGATTTTTTAACAAAACAGTTATATTTTCAAGCAACCAGATGAATTTTCAAGTAAAGTGAGGAATCCTCATAAGAAATTACTTTTTAACCAAATTTTTGAAAGAAAGTAGAATATTTTTAAGCAACAGAGATGAATTTATGATCAACGAAACAGTTGATGACTTGTCAACCAAAAATGATACTTTTTTAAAAAATTGTTCACTTTCTCAAATAAAGTAGATTAAGTTTTGACAAAAAAGTGAAAGTTTCAATACAAAATATTAATTTTGAAATAATAAGAATTATTTTATACTGAAAAATACGAATTTTCAACGAAATAATTTAAGTTTCAACTGAAAATGATTAATTTTTCAGAAAATATTTCAATTTTCTAGCAAAGAGATGAATTGTAAACAAAACTATGCATCTTCAGCCAAAAAATTAATATTCAACAAAGTAGTTCATCCTTTTTGTACAAGCTCTCAGGTAAAACAAAACGGAGCGCTAGACTTATATAACCGCCCAGTAGGCACAAGATTTGACTACGTCTTCACGACATAGTTACGAGATCTTTACGACGACTTTAAGACATCCTATGTCCATGCCGTTAGGATGTCTTTACGATGTCGAAAAGACATCGTCAGATCTTACGACGTCTTTACGATATCGTAAAGACATCTTAACGACATGGACATAGGATGTCGTAAAGTTGTCGTAAAGATGTCGTAACGATGTCGTAAAGACGTCGCCAGATTTTGTGCCCACTGGGCGGCTATTGCAGACAGCGCCAAGTTGTACAAACATGCAAAGTTTGTGTACAATGCGAGTGAATCTGTTATTTTTCGGAGGAAATTGAGCAACTCACATAATTGATATCTTGCACGTTTGTACAATCTTCCTTTTTATACAGAGAGCTTGTATATTGTCATTTAATGTACAAGGTACTATTTTCGGAGTAAGTTGCCGAAAATTGTACAGTTACACTGATTCGGCGTCAATATTGTATGCATGAATTCGGGGGCGCATTGATTATAAGATATTATTTGTTTACAGTTTGATTTTACTTAAAGTCTGCATTTAATGATATTATCCACCCCCCACCACCCACACTCGCCCAACCTTTTGGAAATACGCCCACTCATTTAGGTCGGTGCCCCTAGTTTCCTATACGGTGTGTTCGCCCCTGAATGAAGTCGAGGAAAATTGATTTCTTTTAATGTTTACATGAAAAATACATTTTTTTCGAAAAAAGCAAACTGTACCACGAGTCTTTATACTCTTTAGAGTATGTATACAAAAAATCAGACAAAATGGCTTCACCGTTTGGCCTGAATCTGATTTTTGCGATTTGCACTCGATTTCCAGGGCCCCTAATCCATCCGACTATGTCATTACTCTCTCCATCATTCTCCACTCACTATCGGTGGGACTGATTTGATGTTTGCTCAGCACATTCACAGCATACGAAATGTCTGGCTGGTGTATTTGCCAGATAGAGTAATAAGCCTATAATTTCTCTGTATGGGGTATTGCTCTTGGTGACTGTTCCTTTGAGCTTTACTCTACTCTACTCTGAGATCTACTCTGTAGATCTCAATTCTCAAGAAACTTTTAGGTTCTCCTAGGTCACGCATTTCAAGTTCCAACAATGAGTTGGTTTCGATCTCGTCGAGGTTTTTACTATCATTACTAGATAGTAGCATGTCGTCCACGTAGAGCAGAAGAATCAGAAACGTGTTTAGATCTTTCCAGAGAAATGAGCAAGGTTCATTACATAACGTTCGTACCATAACTTTAGACTGACCTTTAATCCATATAAAGCTCGATGTAGTCTGCATACCTTTTCTTGTCTGTCTCGAGTCGGACATTTTTCTCCTTCTGGTATTTCCATGTAGATTTCGGAATTAATTTTTCCATTCAAAAATCCAGTTTTGACATCAAGGTGACATGCTTCTAAATTGAGCGTATTTATGATGGCAAGAACTGATCTTGTTACCGGCTTACGTGACACTGGAGCATATGTTTCATTCATCTCAGAAGAGTTTCTGTCTTGAAAGCCTCGACTAACCAATCTATATTAGGTTTTTCCTTACATGGTTTTATAGTGGCTCTATTGACCAACGTCCATACTTGATTTTTGGTCGTGGAATTTAGCTTATCCTCTATAGCTTCTTTCCATTGTCGTCTTTCTGCTGTCTGCATAGCTTTCCTGCCGATGGAACGGCACTGAAACGGCACTGGCGAAAGGCACTGGGCCGCCAGTGCCGTTTCAGTGACTGTTTGTGCTGATTTCGGCACCTACATGGCACTCAGAGTGATGCGACGGTCATATAATGGTCCTATTATATTCGTCACGTACCAGGCGGGCAGAGTGATTTGCAGTAGTTGGCCGCCACCAACCCGAATGCCTTTTCAAAATTTTCTTCAAATTATTAACAGTTTTTTTAATTTATGAATTTTCTCATTATATATATTTTATAGTTATAAAGTATATACTAATATATTATTCTGGAGTTGAATTCGAAAATGTTTTCTGTTTTGGCGTATCTCATTCCATTTACGAGATACATTATGTTCATTCGAATTTTAAACTTTTCAAAAAAAAGTTAGATATCTGAAATTACCGAAACCCGTAGATTCTGAATTTCTAACTTTCGCAGAGGTAATTTCAAAATATTACAAATTTAATTTTTTCATTGTTAATCCCTGTCAGCTGGTCTACTTGGTAGCCTATTCGCAGGTATAAAGGGAACTTCTGCAGGCAGTTAAAACTGGAATCTAAGTAGCTTTAAATGAGCAGCACTAAAACGGCACTGGGCAGTGCCGTTTCAGTGCCGATCAATCGGCAGGGTTCTTGGTAGGAGTTTCGTTTCTTTTCGACAGCAGCTACGAACGCACAAATTTGCTCTTCCTCCAGCATCTTGAGGATTGATTCAATCTGGTAATCCTCTGCTTTCTTTTCTTTAATACGAGCTTTCTTTTTCGGTGGTCCTCTTTTTCGTTTTGGTGCTCAATTCGTTTCGTTTGAATTTTGGCTTTCCAACTTATCATCGGTCTGAATATCTGCTCCCTTCGATTCAAAAGATGTTGATTCAGTTTGTCTTTCAACATTTTCATCGAACTTAACTAACAAATCATCTTGGTTTGCATCTTGGAGAGGATTGTGCCAATCCTTGATGCTTTTCATATTGTATTTATGTCCAAATACTACCTTTTCGTTGAACCTTACATCTCTGCTTTCATAGTATTCACCTTCTTAAGGTTTTAGGAACAAGAAACCAGTTGGAGTTTAGCCTATTAGGATTACTCTGATTCCTGTCTGATCGAACTTAGGCCCAGTTTTTCTTGGTCTTCTTATATAGGCAATACAACCAAATCTTCTTAAGGCTTATGTTGTTGGTAATCGACCCTAGAAAACTCACCTGAAAAAATCAATTCCGAATGCAGGCGCAACGAATGATTATTATCGGTGGGCATTTTTTTTTCCTCTTCGAAGCTCAAATTCACATTTGAGGCGGAAAGTCCCTGCGGATCGTCAACACTTGCGATAAATATGTAAAATTTATAAAATACAGCATCTCCAAAGTAGCCGAAAAAAAGTAAACAGAAACTATATCAACAGCGCCGCCTGGTCTCCCTGTTGATCTCTAAAATTGATTCAAATTTACTTCTGGCGCAATATTCAAATTAGAAAAATTATTCTAACAGACATAGGAGTGATAATTTTCATAAAGATGTAATAAATTATTGAAAACCATAACAAATGTATCTTATTATAAAATATTATTTCATGAAAATGATAAAAGAAGGAAAAATGCATTGAACGTAAAATAATGACTCCGAAAATTCCGAAGTACAATTTTACAAATACCCCCCTGACTTTTCGAGAAATCTTCCTGACTAATGGTTGATATTATAACATCACCCTGAAAACATTCCTGAATTAAAACCTGTTCGAATTCACCTGAAAAAACTCCGTGAATATTTGTCAATCCTAGAAATGGGAACTTGAACAATTTTCAAAAATAAATTTTCTAGAGCTGGAAAGATTCAGTGAATATTTTCTATTCTTATACTTCGGAAAAATGACACTACTTCGGAAAAATCAAATTTATTGCTTTCCAGCTACGGGGAATATATTCGGTTCATAACTTTCGGAAAAATGACAATTTTTCGGAAAAAGCAAGGTTATTGCTCCTCTGATTGTTTGAGGTGATTCTCAGGCTATGGATGGTCATTTTAGCACCCTCCTGAACCCACCTACGCAGTAAAACTAAATTCTCTAGAGCTGGAAAGATTCAGTGAATATTTTCTATTCTTATACTTCGGAAAAATGACACTACTTCGGAAAAATCAAAGTTATTGCTTTCCAGCTACTTACTGCGTGGGGTTTCAAGGGGATGTTCAGGGGGATGTTAGAAAAAAAACAGCCAGATGTCAATCTAAATCGATTTTAGAGGTCAATAGTGAGACCAGGCGGCGCTGTTGATATAGTTACTGTTTACTTTTTTCGGCTACTTTGGAGATGCAGTATTTTATAATTTATCGCAAGCGTGGACGATCCGCAGACACTTGCCACCTCAAATGTGGATTTGAGCTTCCAAGAGGAAAAAAGATTGCCCCCCGATAATCATTCGTTGCGCCAGCATTCAGAATTAATTTTTTCAGGTGAGTTTTCTAGGTTCGATTAGCCCCTACATGACCCTTTACTGTTCCACATTTATTTTATAATTGAAGGGTGTCGCGGGAAAAACGTGAAAGTCCATCGGGACAAATTTTTCAGGAGAGAGAATAAACTTTCTCAAAAATCGAATTCTTGAAAAAAAATGAGACAGAACATTCGAGATTTGATGATGTTCCAGAGATCTCAATGAACAAAATTTTTAAAAAGTTAATATTTTTCAAGATACAAACCGTATAAATAAAACATATGCCCGAAACATTATGAATCTATTACGAGAAAAATATAAGCCTGAAAAGTAAAAAATTAATTTAAAAAATCGTTTCTTTGAAAAAAATGGATGTTACAATATTACATGGTATATACATACAGTGTTATTTTTATACAAAATCTTTAGCTTATTTGTATTTTGTAACTATTTAGTACAATTAAGCTCGCGATTCCTTCTTTCTCTCCAAACTGAATCCATTTCCGGTTTCATTTCCCGGTTTTCAGTTTCAAAACCCCACTTCCTGTTCAAATTTGGATATATCCCTTCAGCACAATGTCCGGTAGAAATTTAGAGAATTTTAAGCCATTTAAACGTGTTTCCAAAAAATGGCACTTTCACGGTCATGCCTTGACATCCTTCAATTGAGTTTATACTTCAGCAAAGGTGGTATCATATCATTCGAGCTGTGAGGTGTTCGATTATACATGAACACTGCTGCACTGAGAGCTAGATCCCACATGTTCAGTGGCAATCTCGTATCGTTAATTAAAGCTCTAACCCTCTTTTGCATCGTTTGATTAAATCTTTCTGCAACAGCGTTGCGTTGTGGTGTATCAGGATTTGCTAACTAAAGTTCAGTTCCATACCTTTGTAGAACGTCTATAGTATTACCTCCAGTATACTGTGTTTCTTCCTCACATCGTATGTAGCAGAATTTTTCATCTGTGCATAGAATATTCCTAGTGCTTGTTACAAAGTAGTCTAGGCATTTTCCTGTGTCAGAATGTACAATCTGTAGAGGTTTACTTGCTCTGTCTCGAAATTTATTGAATGGGAGTCTATTAAACTTTGATACTATACATACTTTACAATCCAGGACTTTTTCATTGAACTTAAATTCCTTTAAACCATTGATATTTGGATTTTGTTTTTGAAATTTTTTTTAATATTTGAGTGGAGCGTGTCCCAATCGAGCGTGCCACAACAAAGCTTCATTTTCAGAATATATTTTTAACAAGTCGATAAATTTCCAAATTACTATCTATCTGAATATCATTCTGAACTTCTATTTTATCATTAAAAGGTCTGTCACAAAGTGCCATTTCAAATCTTGGAAGTTGCGAGTTTGATTGATCATCGTTTGGGTTTTATGTTTCTGTATCATCTTGTCCAGCTATGTCATCATGATTATCCTCTAATTGATCGGTTATTTTGTTGCGACATATGCTACAATGTTTCTTTTATTATAATTATTGTTATCCACTTCGAACTCTACTACCCAGTAGGATTTTTTTATAAATGCTAGACAAGAAAAGTTTCTTAGAAACAGGTTCAAAGAAATTAATTTTTCCGTTATCCAAATAAATGCCAAGTCCCTGATGTACAAATGTACGCACGGATAACAAATCTTCGGAAAGGGATTCTGCACATATGACATTATCTAAATTTAATTGTTTTCGCACATTACTTGAGTTTAAAACTACTTGTCCTACTTCCTCTGATTCAAATGTCGCTGATTCTTATTTATTTGCGCATTTAATGTTGATTCGTTTGGACTCATCAAGCTTACTAAAGATCAGTTTAGAATAGGACATGTGCTATGTTGTTCTGTTGCTCCTGGTTTTTCATTATTGATGTTGTTAGTAGGCTTATAATTTCCTCTAATGTTTCCTCTTCCATATCCACGGCCACGGCCGCGGTCTCTGTCAATTTTTGACCGTTTGTTTTCTTGATGGTTTTGAGGGGGAGGACTTTTTTGTTTGAGAATCTATTACCACCACCACACCAGTTGCCCCTAGTTCCAGAATTAGTTATTTCATACCTGTCAGACTCATTTCTTTCAGGGCAATTTTTGCTGAGGTGATCTGCATACCATCTGCAGTAATGGAACATCTGTCCATTTCTGGTACAGTCCTTTGCATAATGACCCTTATTACCACAATGGAAATCCAGTTCACCAGGGCGAGTGACAGCATAGTTTACAGCAGCTGGGTTTTTTCTTGTCGAGCTGGGATTCCCTCTTGCCGAGCTGGGTTCGTCTCTTATAGATATAGTTCATTTACAGCTTCCTATTTTTAGCTGATCTATATTTAAAGCATAACCCGTGGAATTTTTGTTCAGAAAATCAGTTCTACTTATTTCAGGCACTTTAGTAGCTTGGGCATCCAAGAATACATCTCTGAACTCTATTTCAGTTAGCTCTGGGACACTATTTAAATTATTGTGCTGTCTAACTATTTCATCAAAACTGTCCCAGAATATCAGAGGCTTTCTCAAATTTATGCTTGTATTTAATTGTGTGCAACTTCTTGCGAACTGAGTTTGTGATGATATTTAATTCACTTGATTTTAGTTCTTTGATTTTGCTGAGAAACTCCATGGGATCTTTGACATGGATCATTTTTGCATGATAAGATTCATTGTTTCTATTTATCAAGACATTTCTAACTGAAAGTTTGTCCCTTCCTAATCTTTGAATATCAATTTACATTACTGAGCAACAATCTATACATAGTTAAAAGCTTGTCATAAGAACAACCGCCGGATTTTGCCGGGAGCGGGTGCTAATCTGAAAAATTGCACCCGATCCCAGTGAAATCGCGGTAAAATTTCATCTGTAACCACGTCTCACGACCATGACATAGATGGTTACAGTCTGCGACGAGTTCAATACGATGATCCAGAAAAAGTCTCGTGCACTCTGAGGACACAAAGCGACCTAAGGACTTAAAAGGATTTAAAAGAAAGGGTTAAGCAACCACCGCAGGGTCCCATATATATAAATAAAAAAAAGAGTTAAACAACCACCGCAGGGTCCCACTGAGAGCAACTGCCATCTAAAAAATGACACCGGCTCCCAGTAGAACCGCGGTAAATCACACTTATGGCCACCTCTCACAACCGTAAGATGGGTGGCCACAGGGCACGATGAAATCACAACGACAGGCCGGCAAAACCCACGTGTGTCTTCAGGACACGAAGCGACCCAAGGATGACAGCTTTCTGCATCCATCTCGCAAGTGCCTTGGCATATTTTTGGCACGCTAATATGGCTTTAGGGTTACGATCCAATGATAGTTTCGAAATCTAGATTGTCTGAAACAAAGGTAAACTGAATAATTGGCTGAAATGAGAATCAAAAGTTTGCTGTTACCACATTATCACTTGTTTTTGAAAATTTTTTCTCCAAATATTCATAACTTTTCACTCTACATATTCCTTAACTCAGATTCACGAGCTATCACATCATTATACGTATTCTGAGCTTTAACGTATTTCTTTCGCTTGCTTTTGTTTTTCGGCGACATTTTTTCAACTAACTGAAAATGACTGTCCTGCTACATTTTTTCAGCTGACTAAAAATTACTGAAGCAGATGACGCGATTAACCGCTGAGGGTACTGCCTGCTTTTTTCATAAACCCCTAAGTTGTTGTGGAGTTTCTTCGCTGACCACGCAGCGCCTCTATCTCGCCCCCTGGGACCACTTTGTCCGGTATATCTGGAACGGGTAGAGCAAGACTCCAGTGTATATATAAATGAATGTGTGTCTGCTCGTTAGCTATAAAAATCTTGATGCCTTCTCTGAACGGTCGCAAAATTTGCACGCAGGTGAATTAGGTATCTGGGAAGGTCAACGAGGCAGTGCGAGTCGCTAAATTTATCCGTATCATTACTAAAAAAGTATGTAATTAAAAGTACCTCCGTATTATACCCATTGCAACATGTTGAGCTGCCACATCGGCCTGCAATCTGCATCGCGCTTCCCTAAATCCGTGACAGATAGGAACTACATTTACCGGATGATGATCAGGGGCGTGTGCAGAAGGGTGTTTTAGGGGTTTAAGAAAGTATAAACGCCATCAGCGGCGTACGCAGGAGGGTGCTTTAGGGTAGGGCTCTGATTTTGCCAATACCCGGTAACCCGGGTACTCGGGCGAGTACCCGATGACACGGGTATTACTCGGGTACTCGGGTAATAAACTGAATATCGGGTAGTCGGATACCCGGGTAGTCGGGTAATACCCGGGTACCCGGGCAAGTTTCGGGTATCAGGAATACAGTGAAACAAAAGGTGACATGATCATAAATGTCTGATAACCCTTCATTCAATTCGTCACCATGTCGCCTCAACGGCCAAGTTGGATATGGGATTATTTTGTCATGAAGTGTCATATTTGCAGCGAAATGTCTTTTTTGCATATTTTGCATTGTGCAAATAGACCACTTGGCCGTTCGGACACAAATTCCCAAACCCAACTTGGTTTTTTACGTTCCGGTCGTTCTGACATTTTGTTTATTTCGTTTGATTCTCAAATAAGGGTTATGAAACTATCGCGCGTTTATTATTTTTTTTTTGCTGCATTTGAAACTTGCTGTCGAATGAGAAACCTTGAAAATCCAAAAAAATTCCTCGAGTACCCGGATAGCCGGGTATTACCCGATTATCCGGGTACCCGGGTACCCTAGTTTCCGGTTATTACTCGGGTACCCGGGTACCGGAGTAATACCCGTGATCTCTGGTACCCGGGTCCCCGAGTATCCGAGTAAATATACAAATACCCGTCATGAAGTCCTAGCCCTACTTTAGGGGTTTCAGAAAATATAAATGCGATCAGGGGCGTATGCAGAAGGGTGTTGTGGGGGTTCAAGAAAATATGAATGTGATTAGGGGCGTACGCGGGAGGGTGTTTAAGGGGTTTAAGAAAATATACATTCGATCAGGGGCTTACGTAGGAAGGTAATTCGAAGGTTTGAGGCACAAGATGAGTAAGGGGCCGCGGGGTAGCCGTCCGCGGCAACGAAGCAGCCGCGGCTAGCTGTGTTCCCTTAAGCGGAGCCCGCGGGTAACAGATACTACATGATACAATTTAAGAACTTAAGGTCTTCTTCAATTGAATTGTGTAACATCTCACTTATAGTTAACTCTGTTTTCTGTCCATTCAAGGTAGTCCTTCCCAAGTGAGCTTCAGTGATTTCCAGATTAGCTATTCTATTTGCAAATTCTCTCCTGTTAGCAACATGCACCTCAAGCTGCGTATCAATTAAATTTTCCAAGTGTATATCATCAGCAAGTTGACTCTCCTTATACTAGTTCAGTAGAACCTGAGCTTTTCCCAACTCTTCAGTCGCATCAGCCAGTTTTTGCTTCAATATATCAGTTTCCCCTTTTTGTTTTCTACTAATTAAATCATCATTATTATTGGCATGCACATTTTCTGTAGTCTTTATCGGGGTTTATTTATTGAAACATTTTAAATCGTAATTTTTAATTTTACTTGGATCAAAATTTAGTTTTTCAATTTTCGTAAACATATAAGTATTTTGGTATTATTACCTAATTGTAACTCTTTCAATCTGTTCAACTCCTCTTTCATTTTTGTCACACTAGAGATGATATTATCAAGATTCATTTTAGCATCATTATAATTGCTTCCCAACGAGCTGTGTTCTCCATCCAACTGAGCAGCATAATTTGCACCATTTCTTTCGAGCTGATCATTTTGCCTTTGAGGTACAATTTTACCAGACTGAACTAACTCTTGGGAATTTGTACTGGCGTGGTAACTATCACCATCGACGTTGACTGCTGCCATCAGAACAGCTTCTCCAGTTTCAGGACTCAATAAATCCATATCTAAATAAAAAGGAAAACCACACTAGAACACATAGTGCATCTCGTGATCAATTGTACTTAAGCAAACAAACATTAATGCATATAGATATATGTATCTATTTCATGTTCAGATTCATCATTTTTATCATTCGTACTTACTAACATAAAAACATTACCTGATCTTATACATTTGACGACGTCTTTACAAAATCGTTACGAGATCTTTACGACGACTTTAAGACATCTTTGACTACACCTTACGATTTAAACACTAAAACTTCTATGCATATATATATATATTCGGTATTCGGTTTTGATTCCTTGGGAATCGAACCGAAGGGCCTATGACAAAGCCACCGAACGCGTCCTCGGGTTGCGGATAGAGGGTCTCTGTACCAAGGGTTTTTGCTGAATATGGTTACAATAATTAATAAGCAGTCGCCGACAATTGTCCAGAGACGGTCCCGAAGGAATAACTCCTAAGCGAAGGCGTAACAACCGTGCCGAAAGCTGAATGGCACCTGGGTGAGGTGTCTCAAACGGTGATCCTGCGATACCGGGCGACCTCTCAGAGTATCAGCCTTATCCTTGTACGCGGGGCTCTACAAGGATGGACTAACCTTTTCCCCTAGCTGCTCGTGGGAACAACAATGACAACACCAAACATAGTTGTAGGAAGCGCGGTTCAAAACAATCGAACGCGTAGGGCTCCCGACAATGGGTCCGACAACAATGCCGACTACCCTAGAGTTGGGGGAGCCAATCCAGACGGAGTTAATGCGATTGACCGGCAGAATCTCATTACTTTTAAGTGGACGGATCGACTCAGGGACGACCTGCTGGAGTGCTATGATACCAGTATGGCCCCTGAAAGAAAAGGTTACATGGCGCGACTGCATGCTCTGTGGTGCGAGAAACATCCAGAGTTCTCGGATTTTTCGCAAAAACGTTACCGAAACCGTGCCGAGGACCTCCGGAAAAGGGGTTATATAAGCGGAGCGCCTAAACAACCGCAGTCAGAACAAGCCAGCAACAGAGAAAGAGAGGCGACACTGAGAACAACATCGAACAGGCATCCAATAGAGGAAGAACGATGCTTCAAGACCCGGAGAAACATCAACATTCAGGTTTCTCCCAAGCCCAAAGATTTGACTGAACTGGATGATGAGCTTCGTGGAGATTTTTCCGAAGAATCCGACCTCTGGACTGTCAATTGTAGTGTGTACAATGCAGCGAGAACTTTGGCAGATGCAAACCGTAAAACAAAACCAACGGTTGATCATAAGACCAAAAGACAGGCAGGACTTTCACTGCCAAGGTTCGACAGTTCGCGCGCGAACTGCGGATCTGTTATCACACAATCAACAAGTCAAATCTACTGACCATCAGGGAGCATATTGTTGACAGAATACGAGTACTATCTAACGCTAGGAGAAGTCTAGAGCGGAGAGAGAGGTGGGTCAGAGAAAATCAACAGTTTTTGTCTGACCCATCTCGACTCTTCCAAGACCCTCCAGTTACTGTCGAATATCCGCCCAAACCAGAGGAGGTCGAAGCATTTTGGAGAGAAGTCTACGAGGTCCAACATCCACTTAAAGAAGGCTCAAAGAACATAAATAGCTTCAAGGAGCTGTGCAATGCCCTCATAACAGCTGAGGAGGAATGCCCACCTATCACTACCGAGGAGGTGAAAAACGTATTAAGAGGCATGAAGAACTATTCCGCGCCGGGACCAGATGGTATCAAGACCTCCTGGTTGAAGAAGTTTCCTTCAACCCACCAGCATCTGGCCCGAATTTTCACTTCATATCTAAAATCGGAAGAGCCTATTCCGGAGTGGTTGGTGGAAGGGCGCACAGTGCTCCTGCCGAAGACGGGCAACTTAGCTGACCCTAAGAATTACAGGCCAATAACTTGTCTGATAACACTCTATAAGATATTCACAGCTATCCTAAATGATAGGATTCTTCGGACAATTGGACCTGTGTGACGAGAGATGTATGAACAACGTGGCTCAAAGAAAGGCGTAGCAAGATGTCGGGAGAACTTGCTCATCGATAGATTTTTCTGTAAAGACGCAGCATCCTATCAGCGATTTCTATCGATGGCCCAGATTGATTACCGGAAAGCTTTCGATTCAACCTCCCATAGACTTATCATCTGTCTGTTGGAAAGCCTAAAGGTTCATCCACACATCGTGAGGTGCATAGAGACATTAATGCCGCTTTGGAAAACCAGATTTACTATCTCACCTGGAAAACATCGTGTGATCACTAACAGTATCACCTTTCAGAGAGGTGTGTTTCAGGGCGACACCATGAGCCCTCTCCTCTTTTGCCTCACATTATTGCCACTATCTCTCGCACTTCGCCATTCCGAAGGGTATCTCTGCGGCAAACCTGGAAACCGAAAGCATAAGGTCACTCATGTATTTTAAATGGATGATCTTAAGATCTATGCTAGGAATCAAGAGAAACTACATCTAGCTCTGAAAATTGTCAAAGAGTACACTCAAGAGATTGGAATGGAATTCGGGTTAGAGAAATGCGCCAAGGTTAATTTTAAGAAAAGAAAACTTAATGGAATCCCCGAAGATCCTGAGCTCGTTGACAGAAGCGCTATACGACACCTTTGCGCTGGAGAGACCTATACATACCTGGGCGGGCCACAGAGCCACATTCAGGACGTGACATCTATAAAGGATACTCTCCGATGCAGATACAAACGTCTCATCCGGCAGATTTGGTCTTCCGATCTGTCGGCGAGAAACAAAGTATCTGCAACGAACATGCTTGCCGTCCCGGTAGTACTCTATTCATTTGGAGTGGTTCCATGGACGAAGGACGAGCTCAGATCCCTTGATATCGGGACGCGAAAGGTTTTGCACATGAACAAGAGCATGCACCTTAAGTCTTCTCTTTCCCGACTCTACATCTCACGCCGCCTAGGTGGTCGCGGAATACTGAATCTTGAATGTCTTCACAACAGAATTATTCTGGCTACAGCACATATAGTTGCAAATCGACAAGACCCTCTTCTTAAAAGGGTCAGGAAACACGAAGAAGTGGGCAAAGGGGCGTTTCTGTACAAAGCAGCGGAGGAGGCTGCTGAAACACTCGGCCTTGACTTCAATATTAGAGGTGAGCAAAATGCATAAATTCTTATCCATCTTGAATACTCTCTCCTGAAGGCCCGGATTAAGAAAGCACAGGAGAAAAACTTCCGCGAACAGCTTCTCGACAAGAGGATGCACGGCATCTTCCACAGAAATGTGGAAGATAAGTCGATGTCGTATGAGCTAACGTTTGCTTTCCTTAAATCACCCGGATTGAAGTCGGGCACGAAGGGTTTTATTTTGGCATGTCAAGACGGTGTCATTTCCACTCTAGCATACAGTCGCCACATTTTGAGCCAAGACATTCCCGATGATAGCTGCAGAGCGTGTCATGCACACCCCGAGCATCTAGGACACATACTATCTAGTTGTCTAACTGATGCGGGAACGACCTACATCCAAAGGCAAAATGCGGCACTAAGAGTGCTTTATTACCATCTCTGTCACTCTTATAGCATTAGCCCAAATACCTCTGCGCTAAACGCTCCTAGAGAAATAGAGTCAATTGTCGAAAATGAGAAGTGCCGCATATACTGGAACTTCATATTCTCGACAATTGTTTCTGTTGCGCACTCGAGGCCTGACGTAGTTCTCCTTGACTTCGAGAAACGAACCATGGTCGTTATCGAATTTTCGGCACCAGCTGACAAAAACGTCACAGCCAAGGAAAAAAAAAAGAAAGAGAGGTATAAATACCTGATAAGGGAGTTGCGACGGTTATACCCGGAATATTCTGTTAAGCTAATCGTCTTGATCATCGGCGCTCTTGGAGGTGCCAAGGTTTCAATGGTTAATAGCCTGAAGAGCATCCCTGCGTGTCAACAAAATGCTGAGACACTTGCGGGGAAAATGCAGAAGGCTGTCGTCCTTGGGTCGCTCCGTGTCCTTAGGGTGTACGAGACTTCTGCCGGATCATCATGTTGAGTTCGCTCTTTGCCTTCTTGCTAGTTTTGAAATTGTCGGTGAGATCAGCGAAAGTACTATTGATAATCACTGCTGACTTTGAAACGTGATTACTCGTTCCCAAAAGGACCGAGAAATTTTTTTAAAAACCCGTTAAATAGCTTATTAAATCACGCATCGAATAAGCCCTATTCATGAGATTTTTTAT
>CAKNYM010048436.1:0-21096 GCA_932195095.1 Andricus curvator | reverse complement strand
CCACGACGGCCAACAACGCGTCGCCCGGTGTCGAGCGGTGCGTCGGGGAGAGGGAGAAATCGGGACGGTGGCAACGAAGGAAGCGAGAAGGTAAGGGAAAGAGCATCGAGCCAAGGAGCAGATGGAATGCATGAGGGAGGACTTCAGAATCAGAGATGAGAAATTGGAAAAGGAGGTGACAGAGCTGAGAGAGAGAGTAGTTGGGTTAGAGAGGGAGCGAAAACATAAAGAAGTTAAAGTAAAACAGATGGAAGAGGAGATTAGGGTGTTGAAAGAAAGGACGGAAAAAAGGCTTGAGAAGGTGGAGGGCAGGACGGAAATGGAAATAGGAGACGGGGGTAGCGGGGGCGAGATTAAAGGTATTTGGGAGAGGGTAGGGAATATGATAGACGAGAAAGTGGGAGAGCGTAGGAATGAAAAGCAGGAGTGGGCGGATAGGGAAAGGATAAGGGCAATGGAGTTGAGAATGGAGAGAAAGGAGAAGGCAGACAGGAGAAATAATATTGTGGTAAGAGGTTTGAAGATGAAGAGCGGGGAAGAAAGAGAGGGCGTGGACGTGCTGCTACAGAGCATAGGGTGGAATAAAGGCAGGGTAGGGAAAGTTAAGTTGGAGGGGAGAAAGGAGACAGCAGTGGCGGTTGTGGAGTTGGAGAGCTGGGAAGAAAAGTTGGGGTTAATGCGAAATAAAAATAGGATAAAGGATAAGGAAGTTTTCATCGATCACGACTTGACAAGAAAGGAAAGGGATGTACAGAGAATGCTGTACGACAGGGCTAGGTGGGAGAGGAGTGAAGGGAGATCGGCGAAGGTAGGATATCGGAAAATAAAAATAGACGAGAAAATGTGGGTGTGGGACGAGGAGAAAGAGGTGTTGAAGGAAGTGCAGGGGAATTTGTTTCGTAGGAAGTAGGGGGTGGGGGTGATGCAGGGTAGAGGAGTTGTGAAGGTGCTTTACTGGAACGTAGCAGGGGTAAAGAAGAAGGATGAGGAGTTCTGGAGGTATATCCAGGAATTTGATGTGGTAGGACTAGTAGAGACGTGGGTGGAAAGAAAGGAATAGGATAGAATAGAGCCAAAGCTGCCAAGGGGGTATAGGTGGAGACTCCAGGAGGCGGTCAGTGTGAAGAAGAAAGGAAGGGCTAGTGGGGGAATTATAACGGGGATTAGAGATGGATTAGAGGAAGAAGCTCACGGAGAGGAAGAGGGGGAGGCAGTGCAAATGAGGAAAGTAAAGATAGGAGGGGTAATGTGTAAGTTTGTGACAGTGTACAATAAAGATGGGATGGAAAGAATTAAAGAAAGGGTGGAAGACCTGTTAGGTGAAAGAGAAGAGGGTATGGTGGTACTGGGTGGGGACTTTAATGCGAGGATGGGGAGGGAAGGGGGCCTTTACAAGGAAGGGGAGAGCTTCGAAAGGAATTCGAAGGATAGGTTAATAAATAAGGAGGGGGAGATTCTAAGGGACTGGATGGAGGATAGAGGCTGGGCGGTGGCAAAAGGTATGGCAACTGGGGACGAAGAGGGAGAATACACATACGTAGGTAAGGTGGGGGTATCGGTAATAGATTATGTAGTTATGAATATGCAAGGGTGGGAGGAGATGGAGAGATTCGCAGTACAAGGGAGGGTAGAATCAGACCATCAGCCATTAGGGTTGTGGATAAGGGGTGAGAACGGCGGAAGGCAAGGTGGGGAAGAAGTGTCGACGATGGAGAGGGTTAGCTCGACGAGGGAGGCGATAGAGAAATATAAGGAGCAGTTAGGGAAGGTACGCTTCAAAGGGGAGACGGTGGAAGAGATATGGGAGGATTTAAAAGAGAAAGTGAAAGGGTGCGTGCAAAAGAGGGTATTCAAAAAGAAGAAGAAAGGAATGGTGAAGCCGTGGTGGGATAAGGAATGTAAAAAGATGAAAAGAAAGATGAAGAGGAAGTATAAGAAGTGGAAAGAGGGTACTGCGAAAAGGGAGGAGTACGTAGAAATGAGGAAGGGGTTTAGATTGATGTGTAACAAGAAAGAACAGGAAAAGGAAGAGAGATGATGGGAGTAGAAGAACGGGGGAGGCAGAGATGGAGGAGTTGAATGACGAGGAGATAGAGAAACAGATAAGGAAGTTAAAAAGGTCAAAATCAGCAGGGCTGGATGGGCTAGAGTACGAAGCATGGCTGTTTAGTACACAAGAGGTTAGGGAGAGGCTGAAGGAGGTAGTGAAGAAAGTATGGAGGGGGGAGGAATTCCCACGAGGGTGGAGAGAAGGATTAATAGTGCCTCTGTATAAGAAAGGAGAGAGGGATAGGCAGGAAAATTATAGGGGGGTTACGCTAAGGAATACGGCGTATAAAGTATACGCGATGGTAGTAGCGGAGAGGCTGCGGAAGGATGTCGAGGGGAAAGGAATATTGCCAGAGACGCAGGCGGGCTTTAGGGCAGATAGGAGTACTATCGACAATATCTACGTTCTGCAGCACGTGGTGGATAGAGAGTTAGCGAAGAAGGGGTCGAGAGTGTACGCGTTTTTTGTGGATCTAAAAGGCGCGTTTCCGTCGGTGGATAGGGGGAGGTTGTGGGAGGCGATGGAGGAGAGGGGAGTGGAGAGAGGCCTGATCGAGAGGGTAAGGCAGATATATGAAGAAACCAAAGATAAGGTAAGAGGAGGACAGGGGATTTCGGAGGGATTCTGGATGGATAGGGGGTTAAGACAAGGGTGTCCGCTTAGCCCGACGCTTTTAGCGATTTTAGTTGCGGATATGGAAAGTAAGCTGGAGGCCGGAGTGGTAGGAGGAGTCAGGATAGGAGGGGTTAGAATTTGGTCGCTAGCGTATGCAGATGACATAGTGTTGTTGGCAAAAAGCGAGGAGGCCTTAAAGGAAATGATGAAGAGGTTGAGAAGATACCTGGATAAGAACAGGTTAGAACTGAATGCGGAAAAGTCCAAGGTTATCGTTTTCAGAAAAGGAGGTGGAAGGGATAAGGAAGGGGAGTGGAAGTGGAAGGAAAAGGCGGTGCAGGCCGTGAAAGAGTTTGTGTACCTGGGCTTCTTGTTTCGGAGGAATGGCGGAGTGGATGGTCACATAAAAGAGAGAGTGAGGAGGGCAAATGTGGTGATGAGGCAGGTGTGGGGGTTGGGAAAGAAGTTATTCGCAGATGATTTTGGAAGGAGAATTAAATTGTTTGACTCACTAGTGATGAGTGTGCTATTGTATGGAGTAGAGGTGTGGGGGTGGAAGGAAAGCGAAGAGGTAAATAGGATACAGGAGAGATATGTAAAGTGGACACTGGGGTTGGCAAGGAGGAAGTAAATATAAGTAATTGTAAATATTGTAAATAGTAGATAAGTATTAGGTATTAGTCGCGGAGGCAGGGTTTGGTAATGCGAGGCAAGCAAGAAAGTAGGGACATGCGAGCGAGGCGAGGCGAAGCGAGGAAGGCAATGCGATAAGAGCGAGCGGCGTTAGATATAAGGTGTCGAAGGATGTTAGTTTTAAGGGTTAGTTGTAAGAAAAGTCTGTAAAAATGGAAGTGTAAGGAAGTCAATTTTTTAAGGCCAGCAGGCTAAAAAATAAACGTTTATCTATCTATTACAAAACAAAATCATCTAACCTCTGAAAGTACTGCCAAATAAGAAATACCTTTTCTTTTAGCTTTTTAGAGGACTTTCAAATTAACGAAATCTTTTCCTAATCCATATACGAGGAGTTCTCAACTTTATACAAAAATACAAACTCATGGAAATTTTATTCAATATCATTTTTGAGGTTAAAAAATAATGGTTTAGTCAATGGTTCCTCAAGGAAGAGTTGTGTCACGTTACCCCATCCACTAGCCGACGCGAAACCGGAATCGGAAATACGTAGCGAATCGGGAAACATTTAAAGTATTCTAGATGTCTCACTCAGCAAAACTTTATTCAAAAAGCCAAAAACAAAGAAGAATAAAAACTTCAAGAAAAGGTTATGTGTCATATATTTTCATGCAGTGTTTGTTATGAAAATACACTTTTTAATGAAAATACAATAGTTTCGTGTTGCATTCTCTACTGCCGTAATAGTTCTGGCCAAGGTTTCTACTTAAGAAAAATCCCAAACGATCCTAAGCTTAAGCAATTATGGATGGAGAGCATTAATCGAGATTATTGGATACCTCACTCGAAATCAGCTATTTGTGAGGTAAGATTTTAATTTTCAATAAATAGTGTAATAAAAGTCGGAAATGTACCTCATTTTTCCACAATTGCAGGTACATTTTGACTGTAACATGTGGGAAACTATTATTTACTATTCAATCAGTGTCTGAACATTAAATTTGACATGAAAGTCGCGCCAATTTCAAAACATCCGGTTACGCTTTCGCGGCACCAATCAGAAGCGGAGTAAGGGGTGACAGAACCCTCCCTAGAGGAACTCTAGTTAAAATCATGATCCAACCCACGCAAGGTTTAGCCAAGCGCAAATAAAAAAAAGTGCAGCCAATCAGCAGCGATACCAGTTACATCGCCATATTGAATAAATGCATAGCTGGCCTCTGGCGATATTTTCAAATGCATAATCGACAAAAAAAGTATCCATTGACGTCAATTAAAAAGTTTACCCTTCATCGAGCCACACTTAATTCTAGCTCACTAAAGGGAAATTATTAAACTCAACTTTTGAATTTTCTCAGCAACTTCGGGGGGGGGGGGGTGAACCCCCAAAACCCCTCCCCACGTTCGCCACTGAGCCAACGTATGCTCTCCTTAAATCACCCGGACTGAAGTCGGGCACGGAGGGTTTCATTTTGGCATCTCTAGACGGTGTCATTTCCACTCTAGCGTACCGTCGCCACATTTTGAGCCAAGATATTCCCGATGATAGCTGGAGAGCGTGTCATGCACACCCCGAGCATCTAGGACACATACTGTCTAGTTGTCCAAATCATGCGGGAACGACCTACATCCAAAGGCACAATGCGGCACTAAGAGTGCTTTATAAACCATCTCTGTCACTCTTACGGCATTAGCCGAAATACCGCTCCGCTGAACGCTCCTAGGGAAATACAGTCAATTGTCGAAAATGAGAAGTGCCGTATACACTGGAACTTCATATTCTCGACAATTGTTTCTGTTGTGCACTCGAGGCCTGACATAGTTCTTCTTGACTTCGAGAAACGAACCATGTTCGTTATTGAATTTTTGGCACCAGCTGACAAAAACGTCATAGCCAAGGAGAACGAAAAGAAAGAGAGGTATCTTATAAGGTAGTTGCGACGGTTATACCCGGAATATTCTGTTAAACTAATCGTCTTAATCATCGGCGCTCTTGGAGGTGCCAAGGTTTCACTGGTTAATAGCCTGAAAAGCATCCCTGTGTGTCAACAAAATGCTGAGACACTTGCGGGGAGAATGCAGAAGGCGTTCGTCCTTGGATCGCTCCGTGTCCTCAGGTTGCACGAGACTTCTGCCGGATCGTCGTATTGAATTCGTCGCAGACTGTAACCACCTATCTCACGGCCATGAGACGTGGTTACAGCTGAGATTTTACCGCGATTTCGCTGGGAGCGGGTGCAATTTGTCAGATTAGCACCCGCTCCCAGCGAAATCCTGCGGTTGTCCGTATGACAAACTTTTAACTATATATATGTATATATATATATACATTATGTATCTAATAATGTATAAATTTGGTAAAAAACTGAGATAGTACTTGAGTTTTATCACACACAAAAATTCAAAAATTGAATTGAAAGAAGTCCTGTGAATTTTTTAGCATGCTTACCCGGCTATACCATTTAAAAATGAAATGTTATAAAATAAAATATTTTTTCTCGGTTGGCCCGACCGTCGACACAATTCTGGTCTAAGATGGTGATAGAACAGTGTGCCCTTTATGTTGTGTTCTTGGAACACGCGTGACAATGTTATGTCCTAAGTAATCAAGCAAGAGAGATTAATCGTAACCAATAATTTAATCAATTAATTCCCTTTATTTTTTCCCTGATGCCTCGTTTTTCAGAATGATTTATTCTAGTGGGACGAGGATGCTAATGGTAATTCTCTGACGATATTATGATTATACAATTATGTATAAAACAATGACAAAGTAGAAATAAGTTGGAAGGCACAAGTGTAAACATAAATTATACATGAGATTTTTTGTGATACAATAGCTTTATGATTTTTACAAGATCTTTACTCACTTTCTCAAGTTGATTTGAGACTGAGAGGAATTCTTTCAGGAGTTAGTTCCGCACAAGGACTACAAGTGTTGTTCGGTATGTCTGCACGTAGAATATGACCGTCGTATGAAGGGCCGGGGTAAAAACTAACGGAGTCCTGGCGTTTTCTATTGCTTCATATATAACTCGCATATAGCTTTGGAAGCTGCTTCCTCAAAAGATTCAGTCAAAACGTATTCGGTAATTGCTCTTGGTCGTCCACCTTTACCAAAGGATTTTTTATTGAGTTTGAGGATTCGTCTAGGATTTATTGGTCGGCTGCTGAGGAGTTGCTTGGTCAAACCATATTCGGTAATTAACCTTGGTTACCGACCTCGAGCACAGGATTTAAAAATGAGTTCTTCGGCGAGCTTCTCCCAAGTCGTAAAAAATAATAAAAATAGGGTGTTACACCTCGTAACATAAGCAAAAAAAAGTTCATAAATTTCCGAACAATAACAAAAAAGAATGTTCGAGCATAAATAGTTCTGAACTTATTATTATTGTACCATTAAGCCATTTCCCATTTCGGGGTAGGCGTGACTCATTCGGTGAGGAAGGGAGTAATGTGGGGAAGGGGGTGCAGATTTTTAGATTGATCACGAATTCCCGTGTTTGTTCCGCAACACTGCTCCAACTCAGGTTGCTGATCAATCTCTTTAGCGATCACCCCAAGCGAACAGCCTCATAGTCACCATGTGAAACTCCCCACTCGGGCCTATTAGTATCCAAGGACTTTTGTTTCAGGTGTCATTCACTCCACTGACACTCTTTTTATAAACTATTTGTTGTCACACTTTTCTGTCCTGACATACCTCTCTAGCTTCCTTCACGTCCATGCATTTTCTCATACAAGCTCTTGTGTTCCTATGGCTTCTTATGTTTCTTTACTTTAGGGTCTCATTTACACATTCTAACCATTCTTTCCGCAGTCTGCCTCGGGACACACTGCCATTTACACACCGCATTCTTTGAGGATTATCTCATTACTCACTTTTTCCATTAGTGTTTTTGCCGCATATCATGGGCTACCGTATAGTACAGTTAGTATAAATATAGAATTATGTATTGCCCTTTTAGCTTTATTTGATATATTTTTACTTCTGATAATGAAACGTGTTCTACCGATAACGTTCTTAAACTCGTTTAGACGCCTATCTAACTCCCCATCTATCTTTCCGTTACTAGTGAATAGGCCACCAAGACATATGTACTTATCAACTTGCTCTATTCTCTCATCATTTAGGACAATGTCGCACATTGTTTTCTCACCTTTTCCTTCAAACACCATAATTTCTTTTTATGTACGTTAATTTTGAGGCCCATGTTCTTCATGCTTGTATTCAGTTTGCTCAACATTCTTTGCAAGTCCTCGATTGAAGTTATGACGTCTTAAACAGATTTTTCAGTAAAAAAAAACGTTAAATCGTTTTCTTTTCGAACAATATCTTGTCCCATATACATCCTACATTAAATTTGTTTGAAAATGAATTAAAACAGATCAAATTGTCTTTAAATTTTTTTTTAATTCTAGCCCTTACAGAACATCAGTTATAGTCTCTTATAGCAGGCTGCTTTTTGTGGAATTCTTTTTACAAATTAAATAATCGAATTATTGTAACTGTTTTCTTTCAGTGCAACAATCCAATGAATTTCTCATTCACTAATGTCATGATGCAAAAACTCACTCCTTGTATTAATACATTATAAATATATAAAGTAACTAAGCGTTAATTATAATAATGAAAACTACTGATGCGGTACATACAAAAATAAGTTTCAAATAAAAAATGCGATCTGTAATAAAGTTCCACAAAAGGCAGCCTGCTATAAGAGACTATAACTGATGTTCTGTAAGAGCTAGCATCAATTATTTGTATTAATTTAAATGATAATTCATTCTGCTTTAATTCATTCTGAAACAACTTTAATGTATGATGTATAGGGGACAAGATATTGTTCGAAAAGGGAAAGATTTAACTTTTTTTTACTGAAAAATCTCTTTAATATGTCATAACTTCAAAACTATTTATGCTAAAACATTCTTTCTTTTAATTGTTCGGAAATTTGTGAACTTTTTTTCCTTATTAGAAGTTTTACATACAATGCACCAAAAACGTAGAATTTAATAAAAACTCATGTCTTTTACACATTTTTCAAAATCTAAACGGGAGCGGAAAGTCACTCAATATTAATAACGTAGGAACTTTCTTTGATGGAAAAATTAAAGGTTTCATTCAGAGCAAACTTTACTTATTACTTCTTGGTTAGAAAAATCACCTGAATTGATCAAAAAATAACAAATATCGAGTTATTTTAAAAGGGAAACCAACGATTTTTTTATATTGGGTAAAAATACTTAAGAGACATCCGCAAAAAATAATTTCTACGGTACAAAACATTAGCCTGCTCTTTTGAGTGAAACTTGGTTCTCAGGAGGCGTGTTTGGGAGCTAGATCCTGTATATCCCGATATACAGCCTCTAGTTGGTTAGATCAGCCCTCAAAACATTGATTTGTTGCCCAATGAGGTGAGATAAATTATTTTGCGCATCATTTACCACGTTAATTTTTACGTCCAGTATTTGCTAATCATCATAGGCGACAAGTCATGCGACAGGTCCGATTATTTCTCCCAGAAAGCCTAGCATTGGAGAAGCTCTTTGTTGTCTGATGTTCGTTGGTAGGTTTTGTGGATGAAGTTTTTTGGTCCTACGTTCCAACTCTTCCATCTGGAATCGAACTTCCTTCAAAAGTTTGTCAGCAACTTCATGTTTCCTTGTCAATTGATAAGATTCGAAGATGTTAATGCAGTCTTCTCCCAGTGCCAATTTGCAATTTTCCAGAAGAGACTTGGTTCTGCGTCCATATGTCTCCAGGTAAATCTGATATTTTTTAACGTCCATACAAATTGTGAGTCTTCAGACACTAACACTCCTTTGCATGAGTCCTTTCGTCTCGTAGTAGATTCTGGTACTGCTGGTAAGGGGAGTGATCCTATACAGAGTTCATTCTGTCCACTGCCTGTTTCTGCATATACATAACATAGAAGGATCAAAAGACATGGGCCGTACATTTTAGGAAAATGGAACATGTTCTGCTTTTATTTTCTTGCCCAGTGAACAGAGTTTGCGTTTGGACACTCTTTAGTTTACTTAGTTTAAAGTTTATCATTTAAAGGTTACATACATATGTTCTTAATTAAATTACATAAACATAAAAAAAGCATCGGAACGTGTTCCTCTATTTTCACAACCCTTATTTTTGGGTTAGAGTGGCCAAGAATTTATTCGCCACCTCAGAATTATTTTGGAACGTATAATTCTGTATGTCTTTGGTAGGAAGTTCTTGGAAGTAATTATCAAAGTTATTTTGCGGTAAATTTTATTACACCTCGAATAATTTAAGTCAATTATAGGGAGAGAAAAAAAACAACATTTTAATAACATTTTATTAAACATTTTATTAAATAAACATTAGCGATTCACCACCCCGGAATTATTTTGAGACAAAATAATTTCTGGTGAATACCGGAATTTATTGAATTCATTCAAACCTGATCGGTCTTCAAGTATTCTTTTCTTCTCTAGTTTTTAAGTTAATTTATTCAGTTGAATTAATTTAGTAACGAATGATGTCGCAATTCCGTATTTTATAATTTCCAACCTTCAAAATTTTAATGATACACGGTATCATGATCTATACCGAAAACGGTGGTGATTAGGAAAATCAAGATTTGCTTACCACCCCGGAATTATTTTGTAGGAAAATTATTCGCCCTAAACTTATAAGATTTGGTAGCATATTGCTTTTTTGAATTAATTGCATTGTGCATTGGGCTTGATTTCATTAATTGGTAACGACAATGAATGCAGTCTGTGAGCTCTCATCTTTGGTACGTCTGGAGTTGATTCTTATTAGTCTCCTTAAGACATTATGCCAATTAGTTGTGTGTCAAGGTAAGGTTTGCGGGTGCCAGTGATTTTTCGGCCGGAAGTAGTATTTTCTTTTTTTTTGTATGTAGATTCAGATGTTATTACGTGTATATTGATTTTAGTCTAATGATTTTTTTATTAAATAAACCTTCAGTTTGTCAAAAGTTTCAAATTGATAACGAAATTTTTGAGGAGGAAGGATTTTAGACTAGATTTGTCTGTACTATAGTCAAGTAGTAAATTCCACAACTGATCTACCAGTTACAATCAGCTGGAATTTTGTTATCTCTTTTCATAATTGAGTTTTAATTCTTGTGTTTACCGTGTTCGGTATAATTTCTTAAAGTGAGTGAATTTTATAGTTTCAGAATGGGTAAATGGCGTCTTTCACACGATTCCATCCTGATTTTTTTGTTTATATTAACTACAATTTAGTTTAAGATCCTGATAAAATTTATATTCCTTATCATAAATATGTAGTCGCTATATGTACATGAAGGAAAAAGAATGCTTTGTTTGCATGATTTTACCCGATTTAAATCTTTACTACCTTATGCTTGTATTATACGCAAACGTAATGTTTTATATAAACTGTTAGGACTATGTGGCTTTTCTCCAGGGATATATTTGTTTGGGGACGATACCCAGACGTCTTCAGTTGTTTTACTTTAAAGAGTTTTTCCATTTTCCGCATCATTTTACTCACAAAGCTTCCTCTTCGATCACTCAGGATGCACTTCGGGGCACCCTACTGAGAGAATAGGTGGGGAGCAATGGTATACGCTATGGTGGTAGTTTTGACATCTGGAATGGGTACCGGTATGCAATAATTTCTGAAATTATCCTGCATAGTTAGTATGTGCCGGTTCCCATTCGATGTTGAAGGAAGTTTTCCTACAGTGTCAAGTGACACTTTGTCAAACACACCAAATAGTGTATCGGTAATCACCATCGGCTCGTGTGTGCAGGATCGCATGAGTTTATTCTCCAGACGACTATGACAACCTCGTATGTAGTTGTTTACCCAGTAAAAAAAAGAATTGATACGGATTGGGGCAAATTAACATTTTTGTATGCACGTGAATCCCGTTTTCTGATTCGTTTAAACGAATTTAGACGCATTTAGATGAATTGAGACAGCGCGAATTAAAAGCGTGTGAATGCATATGAATGTGTGGTCAATGTTAATTCGAAAAAAATTAATAAAAAGTACATGCGTCGAAACCTGAACCAGCGATCCCTCGTGTATCAGTCCACAGTGTTCCCACTGAGCTACGGGACAATTTGCAAAACATTTACAATAAATTGTATATGGCCCGCACGTGGGTTTTCCTGTTACGGATTAAATTGTATAAATCAACATTTACTGAAATTCTCCGTGACGAATTGGGGCGAATTCAAGCGTGTATTTTACTCTCACGAATTCAGACTCATTGACCGATGTTGAAGCGTTTGCGTGCTGACGCATTAAAGTGAATTCGCTGACTTCAAACTTTTGCACCGTATTTGTACGCATAGAAAGATTCAAAATTGAAATACGTCATTGTTGCAAAGCGGGATAAAATATTCAACAAAGGATGATTATTTTGCACGAATCGTTCGTTCTGAGGGGGTATAATATTCCGTGAGGGTGAATGTTGGACCGGTGGAAATTCTAGGAAATCCTGTTTCGACATAGTCTCAATTGACAAAGATCGTACTCTCTGAGATCGCGTTACAATAGGTACGCGAGGGTTAATTAAGGGCGCCACCGGGTTTTGCTATTTATACCCGGAAACTGTATTATCTTTACTTGTCTTGGGAGGTCTACCGCGTATCTTCACGGGCGGAGTGTGGAGCATGGCCTCTTAAAGGGATAGGTTCGACCTTCAATCATGAAAAATAAAAATAAATTAAAACTAAGAGAAGAAAAAATCCGAGCCCCACGTTTGGGCCGCCAAATTGATAATATTTTTGATTATCAATGGGGAGTGGAAGAAATTGAAATCCTTTCTTTTGGTCAAGATAGTAGAAGTTGAGGGAAACTGTTGTTAACTAGAACAAGGTACGCCTGACCGTGATCTTGCGCGGCGTGGGGGGAATTTCACGTGTGAGCTCCCTACGGGGATAAGCAAACGCTCCCTGTCTGGACTTTCCAAACAACTTTCCAGCCTGCGAAAGAGTTCCGTCGCCAAGGGGAGATTTTCGGTCGAGGGCTCAGCGAGTGTCCGGATTGAGCTGCCTACGGGGGTGAGCCAAAGCTCCCTATCCGAACTTTCCAAACTCGTTTCCAGCCTGCGAAAAAGTTCCGTCGCCGAAGGGAGATTTTCGGTCGGGGGCTCAGCGAGTGCCGGGATAGTTGATGCCCCCAGGCGGACACGGGGGGGGGGGGCGAGAGGAGAGAAACTCGGTGGGAATTCCGGAATTCGCTCTTTCGGAAGTCCGACCGAATAAAAATCTGGACTTTCCGGGTCGTATTCCGGACCGAGAGAATCTAACCAGCAATCTGGATACTGCGGGTCGTATTCCAAACTGGCGGAAACCAGGCGCGGAGACAGTAGCCTGGATGGAGAAACGGGAACGGGATTTGACGACTTCGCGGTCACGGAAAGCGGAGGCGGAGATGAAGGCACAGTGAGAAGAGCTGAATTCGCTATTTCCTGAGTTGTGAGGAGCTGTTGCTTCTTGTTTTTCCTCCGTCTGCGATTTAGACGCTTCTGGGTTTTTCCGGGACGTTTGTAGGGTTTCTGGCAGACTATTTCGTGTGGTACACAAGACGTTCCGAAGGATGGACCTCCCGGCGAGAAATAAGGGGCAAAAGGCGTGAATAAACCGGGCCGAAAATACTGCGACACCTGGTGATCACTCATCGGTCCTCTCGTAAGACAGGTTCGTTGATTTTTTTCTTTTTTTTTTCTGGGTACGCTGTCAAAGGCTCCAGTAA
This sequence comes from Andricus curvator, assembly GCA_932195095.1. Taxonomy (NCBI): domain Eukaryota; kingdom Metazoa; phylum Arthropoda; class Insecta; order Hymenoptera; family Cynipidae; genus Andricus; species Andricus curvator. Next base: position 8,053 of record CAKNYM010048436.1, on the reverse strand, counting down.
TCCAACATATCCAGTTACGCTGTCCAGGCTCTGGAAAACTTTTTGCATTTTGCACAGGGTACGATGCCACAAGCTCCAGTAAAATCATCTTCAGGCACGCTGCTTGAACTCTGAAAAAAAATTTTTTTTTTTATTTACAAAAATCTGGATACGCTATCACAGGCTCCAGTAGACTGCATCCAGGTGCGCTGTTCAGGCTCTGACATTTTGTTAATTTTTGTATCCGCGTACGCTGCAACAGGTTCTGGAAAAATTCTTGATTTTTTTGTGTTCTTGCTGGGAACGCTGCTGAAGCTCCAGCTATTTCAAATTTGTATATATTTTGTATATGCTTTGGGTACGCTGATCAAGCTCCAGAAATTGTTGATTCCGCCAGCTGAGATCTAGTTCGCTGCCCAGGCATAGATCCAGTTCCCCTTTTCGCTGTCTAAGTACCGAGCCAAACCCAATCTTCCGCGATGCACGCTGGCCAGGCTGTCGCTCCTACAATCCCATAAGACTGAATTTCTTGACTGCATATGCATTTGATATTCACAGTGTAATTTAAGATGAAATAATCATGTGCAAAATCACGCTTCGTTCTCGGTGCTTAGTAGTACGGAAAATTATCAAACTTCTAATTTAAAATCGAAGAAAGAGAATAATAACAACACTGCACTGAAATGTGAAATTGAAGTAGGTCTCTGTTTGTTTTCGATGGATCTCAGAAATTCTCTAACAGTATTAAAGATATTTGTTCGAATATTAGCTATAGCTGTTCTCGACTATGTCATTACTTCTACGAACTAAAGCCCATTCAATCTTTTCCTTTCAGCAAACCGTTACTTGTCAACTTTTTTTGAAAATATTTTTTAAATGAAAAACAATTTTGTATTAGAGATACTCTATTTGAATAAACAATTACTTTTTTTCTCTCATGTGTGTGTTTTTTCAATCTTTCTTCTCCTTTGGGTCTAAATATCTTAATTACCACGGTCAGGCGGCCAAATAATTTGACTCGTCAGTGCTTGTTTTCAGTCAGGCGGCTAGAAAGCGGACACTAAAAAAAAAATCACGGTCAGGCGGCCGAGATAATTATCAAATCAAATTAATTAATTCGTCCAAACAGCCGAATTAATTACTTTGTTAATACGTTATTTCGACCAAAGGGCTGAAATAACAATCTCAAGGATCACTACTTTTGGCCAAATGGCTGAAAATGGATTTCCTTGAGCGGTCTTACAACAAAATAAGGATCATATTGTTTATCAATTATTCCATGACATCATGTTGCACAGTTACCCAAGAAATGACCAGGTGAAATATTCTCCTTCACCAGACGGCTAAAGACAATAAATTAAAAATTATTTCCTTTGGCCAGACGGCTGGAAATAGATAATTTTTCTAATCAGTTTTTTCCAGGATAGAAGGCACACAAAATATTGACGACTCTTTTCAATTCAGTTTTTCTATTACTAGAATCGCTTATTCACACTACCAGGTATCGTGCATGCTACAGCAATTCATTAGTTTATATAAAAATAATCTATTGTCTGCCAGATGGCAGAAGAATAAGATATATATCAAAAATAACATCCTTATAGGTCGAGTCTTTCTGTCAAACGGCACAATCATTCGACTCGTTAGTGCTTTGCCTTCGGCCAGACGGATTGAAACCAATCACTTAAATAATTATCTCAGCCAGACAGCTTAGATAATTACTAATTAATTCTGCCAAATGGCTGAATCAATTATTTTGTTGAATCCGTTATTGCGGCTAAACGGCTGAATCAATTATTTTGTTAAATTCGTTATTGCGGGTAAACGGCTTCAAACAACTGTCTCAAGGATCATTAATTTCAGCCAGACGGCTAAAATGGATTTCCACGAGGGGATTCAACGTGATTTAAGGATTCTATTATTCACAAAAAAAAACGTTTACATCGACCAAACGGCTGCAGTAAATATATTTTTTTGTAAATTTTTCTATTAACAAAAAAAAATTAAAAAGTGAAATGTTGGCTAGTAACAGGAAGTTACTAGTAGCGAAGCCGGTGGCAATAGCACAATAAATGCTATCGCCACCATTGCCACAATCAGTTTGTTACAACCCAAGTATAATTAATAATCTTTCCGAAATTTTGAACAGGCAAAAAGAACTAATTGCTGTTGAACCCAGTGAGCGTTCTTGGGTAGAGGAGGTTGAGTTTATTCTTTTTGTGGGGACGTATCCATTTATTCTCGTCCGAGAGATACTATTACCTAATACTCTGTGGGGTGAGCAAATTTGATAACTTTTTATAGGCCAAGTTGAAAAACAATAAATCAGGTTTTGATTTTAGAGAATAAGTCACAATAGTTATTTATTCTGAAACCCCCTTCCCCGTTATGGTCAACGGAATATTTTTGTCAGAACGATCTAATCGAACAAAATATTCAACCATTGTTGAATATTCCACCCGTTCGGAACCCTCAGATTGAGGAAAATATCCAACACCCTCAAAACGGTCTAATCGAGCCCAATATTCAACCCCTGTTGAATATTCTACGCATTCAGAACGCTCAGATTGAGCAAAATATTCAACCCCCTCAAAATGGCCAAATCGAGCAAAATGTTCAACCACTGTTGAATACTCCACCCGTTCAGAACCCTCATATTGAGTAAAATAGTCAACCCCTTCAAAATAGCCTAATCGAGCAAAATGGTCAACCACTGTTGAACATTCCACCCGTTCAAAACCCTCAGATTGAGCAAAATATTTAACACACTCAAAACGGTTTATTCGAGCAAAATATTCAATCCCTGTTGAATATTCAACTTTTTCAGAACGGCCGGATTGGGCAAAATATTCAACCCCTCCTAAATATTGCAACTCTTCAGAACAATCAAGTTCAGCAAAATGCCCAACTTCAATCAAATTATGAACTTCAATTAGATACGCTGTTACAGCAAAATGTTTTGCTCATGGAACAATTACAATTCCTCCGAAATGCGCAAACTTCTCAAAACCCTCACATCCGCCCCAACGAACCGGCCGCGCCTGCGAATTTACCACCTCCAACGCTCAGTGACTGGCGTGGAGCCGGCAATACCACATTAATGCGCTTAGAAGCTAAACTCTGCTCGAGTAGGCATCAGGAGAAGGAACTCGTCGGAATTTTCCTGCAGCACAAATATTTGCTAGCGTTGAGATTGCGTCCGCAATCTCCCGAGTCAGATCTTGTAGCTCTATTAATCGAGTCCTTACGGCCTTCGATTAAAATGGCTGTTCGCTATGCCAATTTACAATCTTTTAAAGATTTATTCAAACGGGCCATCCAAGCTGAGCCTGACGACCTGGAGGCAAATCCTAGAAAAGATGTGAAAGAGGCATCAAGGAAAAGCAAACACGCCCGCCGTCGAGTCACCCTCCACCCTTACCGCCGAGGCTCACCCCACCCGACCTCTTCCGCGTTGTCAACACTGCCCTGGATCCCACTGACATCGCTCTTGTCCCGTACTACATCCCGAATTAGTCGAAAAACGCCAAGTCGGCGATTGCCATCACATTCCCTTTTCAGATTTTTAATTTCAGATGTGATCCAGGAGGCAGCTTTATTGAAGTTTTTAGGAACGTGTAGCGGAGAAAATTTGTTGAATGCGGAGACTAGGTAATTAGTCAGAGCATCGATTTTATTATTTATATCTGTATCTAGTAATATTTTTTCCCAGTCATACGTCATTTGGTGTTCGTGGAATGTATGTTCATCAATATTAGAAAGATTTCGTACCAATCTTTTTGTTGGTTTTGATTTTAGATTGTAGGAAAATTTAAAGGTAATGTTAATCAAGTCGTGGTTAGAGAGAAAAGGGATAGCATGTTGTTCGTAGGAGACAAGCTTATCAATATCGTCTACAATCATTAAGTCAATACGAGTACTGGAACGATCCGTATGTTTGAGCGGAATTATGAGGTTCAGTCGAGAGTCCCGAAGAGTAACCAAAGATGTAAGATATTTAGTATGATTGGGATAAGTGAAAAATGTCTGATTCAAGCTACTTCAAGTACTTAACCTCAACAAAGAGAAATTCAATCGTGGGATGAGTAGCCACTGGACTTACTCCAACCACAGTCCCACTTAGACTATTATGCAGAAAAAGCCTAACTCCACCTCCCTTCTCTCGTCTTTGTCTTCGAAAGAGGGAATAGTTGTCAATTGCAACGAGGCTGTAGGTTATATTTGGAGTTAACGAGGACTCAGAAACAGCGATTATATGGTAGGAACATGTACTGAAAAAATGTTTAAATTAAAAAATAAGAAGCTCACAAAGCACGCGTAAAAAATGACTAAGACAATGAACCATAATCAACACACCCCAAACTAAGTGATTGCAATTAAAATTAGAAAATTGGTAATGAATATAACTATGGAAGATACTGAAGGGATAATTAATAATGTCAAAAACAGTGGCGTAGATCTCTAGACAAATTCTCGACAAAAGTTGATATGATTTAGTAAATCGATATCCGTATATCCGGAGAGCTGTGAATATTGGAAAGTATTAGAACACTTAAGGTATTCGAGATACACAATTAAGCCTAATATTAAACAATTATTCTCAAAAAGGCCAAAATCAAGATTTAAAGCTACTAGTTTAAATATGAGATCAAGTTTGCTATCTGAAGATAAACATGTATAAGGTAAAAAAACTTACAAATATTGAAGGTATATTTACCAACGGTCATCAAATAGCCAAACAATAATAATATCACATCATTGTGTGTGTAACCATTCCGTAGATAGCCTAATTGCTATTGGAATCGTTCTATATGTTGTATCAGTGACAGTTGAATCCTATGCGTGCAATCATCCTTTCGACAAAAGATCTTTCCTCCTGCAATCCAAAGATATTTAATCTTCTTTTGTCTCCTTCAATCCACTGCAGAAGCGTGGATTCTTCGATTAAAGGGCGTCAAAGCCTCACGAATGAAAATAATACTTTTATCATGATCTGGCCAGCCAAGATTGATCGTAGGGAAGTTTCGTACTATTTTCCTCTGCTCGATTATCTTATCCTCATCAACTGTCTGCTGAACTTAGCAACGATTATAGGTGCAAGCAGTGGATTGGATGCTGGAATTTACGAATGCGATAAACATTCAGAAGGTCATTTTTTGCAAAGGGAGCATTAAGTGCCTTGGCAACCGATTCCAGGACCGATGGCAAATCCTCATTCGGCTTAATAGGTAACCCGTGGATTTCAAGGGAGTTTGAAGCGCGGCTTGTTCTTGATAGTTGAGGGAAGCTTCAAGTGAGGCGACCTTCAATTTCAGCGAGTTTGTCTCTGTATTGATGCTAGAAACGTCATCCGCACTACTAACAGTTGAACATTCAAGCAAATTGATTCTGCGAAAATTCTCATAAATGTCTGTCTTGATGTCCTGAACCGTAGTGTTAATCTTAGAAATCCACTCGTGCTGCACGGCCGCTTCCCTCTGTGCTTGTAATACCACACTGTGAATCGCCTCGATGTATCAAGGCGGCAGGGCCGCAGCAGTAACAGGGGCAGAACAAACTATTGTCAATAAAGGGTTAGCTAACTGATCCTTGCGGGCAGGATCGATATCTGTACTGGAAATTAGCCAGAAGGTTTGATCTAAACCTGAAGAGATGTCGCAAGCATTCGATGATTTTCAGGTTTTGTAAATAAAATCAATTAATCCCTTTTTCAGATCATCAAATTCTTTTTTTTTAATCCAATCGGATCATCCTAAAAGAAGTTACACTAACGTGAAGGTGAAGAAACGCGTGAAAAAGTGAAAATTTCAGGCCCCTGTATATTGACAACCGGTTGATAAATGGACTTGTGGTTTGGTAAATTAATATAGGTCCACTGGGACTATAATTCAGCCAAGTTTTAACCCGATTCAAAAGAAATTAATTTTAGGTGGGTACACCGGACATATTCTGCCCCATATAAACAATGTGAATTTCAAATGTTCCAGATTGAATAATTTCTTAATATTTTCAAATATAATTATTAAAGCTTCACATTGGATGGCTTAATATTTGATCTTTTTAAAAAGTAAAACGTATAAAATTAAAAATAAATAATCTTCATTCGTTCGCAGCATGAAGTTGGTTCGCAGAAATGCTTTAATTTTTCTATTCCTGTTTTTTTCAATTGGTTCGTTTTATTATTTAAAGTTTGAAAACACACAAGTGTAGAAGGAAATAACGTTCAATTTATAATATATGAAATTCTTTGGGATTAATTTTAAATCTTTGAAATTATACAAAAAAATTAAATTAATAATTGGAAACTAATGTTTTCGAAATAAATATATTCGACTTTTTACTTTCTATGTTTGATATTGTTGATTAACTGGTCATATAATCAATAAATCAAAAATATTTAACATAAAAAAAAAAATTAATTAATTACCCTGGTCAACAAAAATAACATCAATTATTGAAATTATATTCAGATTTCGATGAAATTATTCAGACTAGAATGAGTCACTAGAAGTTTCACAGGTTAATGAAATGCAGACCCGCGTCATCCTGTGGATATAAGAAAAACGAGAAATTATCTGCTGCAGTCTCGGTGGCGTGATTGGTTAACGCTACACTCATGGATAGTGGCTTTCATGGTTCAAATCCGGGCTGAGGCAGATTTGTTCTCGTTTCGCCGAAAAATTATTTGACCAGTAAATCAACAATATTTAACATAAAAATAATAATTAATTAATTACCCTGGTCAACAAAAATAACATCAATTATTAACATCAATTATTACTATGTTTGATTTCATTTTTAAATCTTCCCAAATTGTATCGTTTGAAAATAATTATATTTTATAGTTGAAAAATAATTAAAACCAATGATTAGTTAAATAATTCATTTTGACTTTGATTTTAAACTATATTAATGATTAATATTAATATAATTTCATTATTGTTTAATTTGAACTAATATTAAATGATAAAAATTCGCTGATAGCCTAGAATATTTGGATTTCTCCGAATTCAAATGAATCCAGATATATCTGATAATTCGAGGGAATTAACAAGATTTCAAGGAAGTTAAAAGAATTCAAAAGGATTTCAAAGAGTTGGAAAGCGTTTTAAGAAATTCAAACAAATCAAAAATCACTAGAAAGTAAAGTGGCGGACTTCACATATAGGCTACCTAGGCTGCAGCCTAGGGCGGCAAAATTTAATAAATACATATTTTACTGTGGATTCAAAATCAAGTAGTTAATTTCCGTTCGCTTAGGGGTGTCAAATGTCTAAATCTGCCACTGAGAAACTGAATATTTTTGAGGTAGATTTCTTATTTTTCACGGCCCCTATACTCTAGTAGCATTTACTCCTAACAATAATGTAGTGTTAAAGAATGAAAAAGGAATACGCCTTACGGAATTACACGGTACAATAATTACTGATAAATCCTATTTCCGAGGACGTGTGGTTGATTTCACCATTTAAACTATCAAAATGTAACATCCATCTCCTTTTAGGTCTCATATCCAACTTCAAACATGGAATATCTGGCATTCTGGATAGTAATATGCATGCCGCCTGTCTCTCAGTAAATCTCGCAGAAGGAACGAAGTATCGAGTAACCACCTTTCGATCAAGCATAGGAGTGTACTACGAATATCTGGTTAAATTAAAACAAGCCGCTGCAAATTGGAGGATTCTCACCTTTCTGGACGTGGATAAGATACACAGAGCCCTAAATACCTACAAATCCGTTACAGGAATCTGCTAAGTTACTGCAGGGCACTCAAGGAATACAATTGTGATACCGCCCTCCAAGAATACCAACTCAATGTAAAATTCAGAATTGCAGAACGATCTCAAGTTGGGATACAAGAAGGGATGGAAGAATTCAACCGGATATTCGAGAAGAATCAATCAACCTCCATGCCACCAGGGATGCGCAGAAGGAGAACAACGCCAAAGCTAGGATTCTTGGGAAATGTGATTGGGCCAGTAGCAGAGCTGCTGACCTGTGATGACAAAAAACAGATGGAAGCTCCCAGCTAACCTGTTACCATCCTGAAAGGTTCCTGAATGATCACATG
>CAKNYM010048433.1:103826-115877 GCA_932195095.1 Andricus curvator | reverse complement strand
CTGAAGCTGGCACTACTACATGTTTTTGACCAAAATTACCGGGCACAAAATTTTTTTTCTTCAGCATAAATTAGCACTAAATAGGCACTAAATTATGGCATAGTGCTCATATCGATATGACAATGTTGTAATTCCAGCTTCCGGGACCTGAAATTTCTCAGGCGCGCATCTACTAGGTGGCGAAACCGGCGATCGCTCCCCTCTTCAGGATTTTTCGAATTACCATTACGTTTTTCTTTTTCTGTGGGAAATGAAGAAAAATTATTAAAAATATTAATATTTGGAAGATTGAAAAAGATTAGATAGAAGAATATTCAAATTCATTTATTCATTGTGTCCACATTGTAGCTCCTATTTTCTGCGGTCGCTTTTCGAATATTTTTTGCTAGCTTAGGACTGTGTAATTTTTAACGGTAAAATCAAGCCTGACTACTCGGTGGGTTTCCTATCACCACTACGTAGCGCGTCCTCAGGTTGCGGATAGAGGAACGGCCCGTAAGGCTGAACAGCCCCCAAGGTTAACTGCGAATACAAGAATAAGCAGTCGCGGACAGCCGATAGGAGCCAGTCGTGGGTGTGGTGAATCCAGCACTGGTAAAAAATAGGTACACGACAACCATGGCTTGGGGGGACCCACCCATTCGCGTTCATACACAATGGGTGGGTTCTGGCAAGCCAAGGTGCAGCGTGTACCCACCTAGAAACTATACCCGAACCAAAACTAAAAATCTTGTAAGGGAAAAATCCTGCTGCCCATTGGACACTGCAGCGATGACACTGCCCGCAAGGGATGTGTGGAATGATTCGCCTGCATAGGGCCAAAGGGGTATTGATGCCAGTAGGCGCGCTGTCTTGCAGGGGGACGTTAGGGTACGAGGATGAAACTGTAATGTGTCTGACGACAAGTTGACATGATCCTTGTCAGAGTCGGAAAGCTCCCATACTTAGACCTAGGGAGGTATGGGGGTTATCACTTCTGGGACAGTGGACTCACCTACGATCGGAATAGGATCCTAACGTGCGGATTATCTTGCAACTACCATGGCTAACTTGCAAAAACAAAAAACTACAGTTAAAGATCTAAGGGTGGGAACTCTAAACGCGCGTAGTCTAAAAACTGGCCGATTTAGCGAACTCATTAAGATAGCAATTGAATACAAAACTGACTTAATAGCACTTCAAGAAACCTGCTGGTCGGGCGATTTCGCGTCAATTTCTAGGGATAACTATACTTTGCACTGGGGAGGAGCTAAGGGGCAAAGACTGGGGACTGGTTTTCTTATTAATAAACGAATTTCGCAAGCACTTATCGACATGCAATTCATTAACGACCGGTTATCATACATTGTACTAAAGGGTAATTTCAGCAAACACGTATTAATCAATGTGCACTGCCCCACCGAGGACAAAGACGAAGACACTAAAGATCTTTTTTATGAAACAATCGAGCAGGTTTTTGACAAGTTCTCAACGTTTGACGCAAAAATAGTATTGGGGGATTTCAACGCGAAAATTGGAAAAAAACCAATGTATAGGCCTACAATAGGATCAGAAAGTTTGCATGACGTCAGTAATGATAATGGAACCAGAGTAATAAACTTTGCAGCTTCAAAGAACCTCGCTGTCAAAAGCACATATTTCAAGCATAAAAATATACATAAGGCCACCTGGACATCACCAGATGGTAATACTCACAATCAGATTGATCACGTTCTAATTGACAGAAGACGTCATACAAACATTCTCGATATAAGATCGTATAGGGGAGCGGATTTAAATTCAGACCATTTTCTCGTGATAGTAAAACTAAGATCTAGGCTAGCGTTAAGTAAGAAAACAAGCCGCACAGAGCCAACAGTTCGTTTCAATATAGATAAGTTCAAAACAGCAACAGAAACATTAAATTACCAAGTTGAGATTTCTAATAGTTTCGACGCTCTCCAAGAACAGAGAGACGATAACAATAATCACGAGGAGGACCCGGAAACCCTGTGGAGCAATACGAAAAAGGCGATAAAGGCAGCCGCGAAACTTACGATAGGTTTTAAGAAAGTAACCAAAAGCAAACCATGGTTTGACGAAGAGTGCAAACTCTGGTTTGAGAAACGTCGGAAGGCCAGACTAAGTAGTTTACAAAATAAGTGCGATCAAACACATAAGAAATATCTCGAGATTAGCAAAAGTACAAATAGGCTCTATAGATCCAAGAAAAGGGAGTGGGAAAAGAATAAAATACTAGCAATAGAAGCACATAATAAACAAAATAACCCGCGTGAGATGTACAGGGGAATCAATTTTATAAGGAAAGGCTTTCAAAGTAGAACGGAAGTAATGAGGGACGAAAATGGCAATCTAGTAGCCGATGCGACAGAGAGACTGAATTTATGGAAAGATTATTTCGATAAACTATTAAATGTACGCGAAGCCCCCGTTGAAGGTAATCTCGGCGAAATCCACACTGCTGATCTATTAATTAACGATCCTACTGATATAGAAATAGAAATGGCCATAAAGAAGTTGAAAAATAACAAAGCCGCGGGCATCGATGACCTACCGTCAGAACTGATAAAAAATGGAGGCCCTTGCCTCACAAGGCAAATTTGTAAATTGATACGCGCAGTTTGGAAAACAGAATGCATGCCGGAAGAATGGAATACCTCTATCATTATTCCCATCTTTAAAAAAGGCGATAAAACTAACTGTAACAACTATCGGGGAATTTCACTTGTGCCTTCGTGCTACAAGATCCTGTCTAATGTTATCCTAAGTAGACTAACTCCTTTTGCCCAGGAAATAATTGGGGATTACCAGTGTGGATTCCGCCGAAACCGATCTACAAGCGATCAAATGTTTACAATTAGACAACTGTTAGAAAAGAAATGGGAATTTAATGAAGTAGTGCATCAGCTATTTGTCGATTTTAAAAAAGCTTACGACTCTATTATACGCGCGCGAATGTACTGGATCCTAGAGTTCTTGGGTGTGCCAAGAAAATTGGTTAGACTTATCGAAATTTGCTTAAGCGGCAGTAAGGGTAGAATACGCGTAAACGGTAGTTCATCTGAAGAGTTTTCGATCCGCGATGGCCTGAAACAGGGCGATGCACTTTCGTGCGTCCTTTTTAACTTAGTTTTAGAATACGTGGTTAGGCAAGTGCAGGCGAATCCGACCGGTGCTACCCTCAATGGGGTAATACAAATTCTTGGATATGCGGATGATCTCGACGTACTAGGTGATGATAAAGAAACGGTAGCTAAAAATGCAGAAGTCTTGATCGCAAAAGCCAAAGAGATTGGCTTGGAAGTTAGCGAATCGAAGACAAAATATATGACCGTCGTCAGGTCCGGACAAAGTAATCAAGACGGGGATCTAATGGCCGGAAATATGAAATTCGAAAGGGTTAACGAGTTTAAATACCTCGGGTCTATTATAACTAGCGAAAATAAGATTAAAACGGAAATCAATGCGCGGCTACACGCTGGCAATGGGTGCTATTATGCAGCAATCACGCTACTAAAATCGCGATCGCTATCTAGAAACATCAAAGTAAGAATTTACAAAACGATAATAATGCCGGTCGTCATGTACGGGTGTGAAACGTGGGCGCTGACGAAGGGAGAAGAGAATAGGTTTAGAGTTTTCGAGAATAAAGTACTTAGAAAAATCTATGGTCCAAAAAGGGACGAAGAGACCGGCGAGTGGAGAAAACTGCATAATGATGAGCTGCACGCTCTCTACGGGTCAGCAAATATTAATAGAGTAATGAAAGCGCGTAAATTAAGATGGGCGGGGCATGTAGCAAGAATGGGCAATGAAAGAACAGTGGCGCAAGTTTTAAGAGGGAGACCGACTGGTAAGAGACCCCTACGCAGACCGAGAAACAGATGGGAGAAAAATGTAAGGGATGATCTAAAAGAACTAGGACATGATTACTTAAACTGGATGGAGAATGCACAAGACAGAGATGTGTGGCGGTCTCGGGTAGATGAGGCAATGAACTTTCGAGTTCGAACTGCTAATCTATAATAATAATAATAAAATCAAGCCTGAAATAATTAATTTAAAGCTTCTGATTAGAAATAATATGATTTTCAACGTTTTGAGAATGACTATAAACTTTAAAGATTTACAATATTCCAAATTCTCTAGTTTCGGTTGGTTAAAATGACAGTAAATCTCTTTCCTGTACAGAGATCTAATTTTTTAATAATGAAATTCATCCAAGTTCCTTGAATCTCATGCAATACTACAATTATATGATACCTCTTAATAATTTGTATCACCTTCAGAATATCTATAATTATTACAATTTAGAATTATAGTTTTGAATGCGCAATATTCTGAAATAGTTTCGTTTTTGAGGCCTTGAAACAAAAGTTATTTAGCTTCAAACCATTAAATTTGAAAATATTTGTTTTGACGTTTCTTAATTTCTACACGCTTAAGCAGGAACGTTACTAATTTCTTAATGTTTAGTTTGTTATGTCAATTTTGGTAAACAAATAAAAATGATTTAAAGTGTGAAGTTCTTTATACTTTTTTAGAATTATAACATTTTCACGGGCATTACAATTAAACATAATCAATTTTGGAATTTTCAAATTTTTTAATTTCGCTTCGTAAAAACAAGACTTCGGTAGGTTTTGTGCGAATATTATCGTCTACAACGATTAATGACTCTTTTAATATCAATTTTAAAAATGTAGGTCTTCAAAATTAAAGAAATTAAAAAATCAATTAAATCTTGGAAATCCTAAGAGAAGTTCTTAAATATTATGTAATTTCTTTTGATGCCCCTTGGAATATCATAAAATCACTTCAAATCTTCAGAATCCAATGAATTACAATAAAATACCTTGAAAAACCTGTGAAATTCCGTGAAATTTAATGGTATTTCCTGAAATCCTGAACAATATTTTGAAATACGTTAAGAGCTTTTAAAATCCCTTAAAAGCATTAAAAGCCTCAGAAATTCCAAATATTCCGAAATTCTACGAAATCCCTTGAAACTCCATACAATTTTTTTGTATACCATTAAGCCATTTCCCTTTCAGGGTAGGCGTGACACTACCCGATTCGGGTAGTGTTTCTAGGTGGATAGTTTTCTTGTAGTTATAAATAACTACAAGTGTGGGCTCACCACACCCACGATGTGCCAACAGCACTCAGTATTCTTGAATGGTCACCCATCCAAGTACTAACCGCGTCCAACGCTGCTTAACTTCAGTGATCTGACGAGAACTGGGTTTTTCAGCGTGGTATGGCCGTTGGCATTTATAAATACATTTATACATACCATTTTTTTGAATTTCTTAAAATCATTAAAATCATTGGCAATTTCTTAAAATTTGTTAAGTTTATTTAAAATTGCTTCAAATCGCGGAAAATACTGTAAAGGTATTTGAATTATTTCAAAATACCTTGACATTTTTGAAACGCTTGAAAATTCCTGGGTATCTTTTAAAATACCCTAAAATTTCTTAATTCTCTGAAATCCCTCAATTCTTAGGAGTAAATTATTTCACATCCATTAAAGGATAATAAAATCTGTTGAAATTACGTGAAATATGATGATATTCCTTGAAATCTCTTGAAATATTAGAAGTCCTGTGAAATCTCTTGATATCCCGGAAATTCCTTAAAATACCTTATTGAAGCGATTTAAAATTCTTTAGAATTACTAAAATCCTCAAAAATCTTATAAAATCCCTTACAAATCCCTTAAAATGTTTTTAAATCTTGAAAATCCTCTGAAATCCCTTGTAATCTTTTTCAATATCCTTATATATCTTATAAATTCTATGAAATCATTTCAAAATTCAAGGAAATTCTTTAAAATCGCACATTAACCGAAATATTTAAAATTATCTTTAAATCTTCAATTAAATTTAAATTCAAACCTAAATCTTTTCGAACGTCCAAAATTAAACTCTAATAATAAAAAATCTTAGAATCTAAAGCAAAAATTTTAAACAGAGTACCAAGAATATGCAAATACTTCTATAAAAATAAACACATCTTCTAGTTTTTTAAATTTCAACACACAGTAAGTGCACTTTTTTGGTTTGTCGCTTACAGGTTGTTCACCGCGCACAGCCGCCCTACATTTCATTCCAGGTGCAATGACAGGTGAACAAATTCTAGTTACATAGTTCTGAAGATTCTATGGGCCATAAATCTAACAGATATGGAAATTCTGAGATAATACATCAGCAGTCGTTTTCCTTCCTTCTTGAGAATCAGTTTCCAGTTTTTGAGAATAGTCTCTATATGTAAAAAAATGAAGATCTTTATTCTACTCCTTGTCTCTGTGATTTCCCTTAATGTTGCTAGTAAGTTTACTTAATATAAGATAATATTTAGATTTATAAGAAATATTTAATTTTCTCAAATCCAGAAAATCGAGTTCCGTCTAACTTTAAGAATTAATTAATTTAATCTCATTTTTTTTAAATGATAAAATTAGTTCTTTAAATTGGAGCCTAAATTACATACTGCTCCACGTCCTGTAATACCCATTATATATCTATGACGTCGTAATTTTTGACTGCATAGATATACAATAAGGTGGTTCAAATTTTATACCTGTAAAAATTTGACTTTCGATTTCTGGTGATCGACCTCTTCCAATTTGTTAATTTCCCGAAAGAAGAAATTCCCCATTTTTTTTTACGGGAAAAACTCGTTTTTGGAAAAAATTGAAAAAGAAGTACTTCTTAATAATTTCTTGTGAATTTAAATTTATTTAGCTCTTAAGGAATCTTCAAGGCATAATTTCGACCCAATGAACTTTAGTTTTTGAATCGCAAACCCCCTTGTATTGTGCCCGGAAAATGCCCTAAAAATGCAAAATAGCAGTTTTATATCAGATTCATGCTAAAGACTGTTTTTTTTAATTTTCTCAAAATTAATTATTTTTATTCGATAAGTTACAAGTTTCCAAGTATTTTTAGCTAATTTCCAATTATTTTAACTATTGTTATTTCTCTAAAAAATATGTTTTTCTTGAAATACTTTAAATAAAAAATAAAAGACAGGTAGCAATTATGTAAACAATTAATTAGCATTTACTTGTGCCTTTTTATAGGAAAGGTATGGAGAAAATTCAAGTTTTTTTGTATCTCTTACACTATGTAGATTATTATTCAGTATATTCTGATTTCAGAACTTATACCCTAATTTTTTTTAACAATTATCATTTTTTCAAACAATTTTGTCAGTTACGTTATTGACAGTTATTTTTTTTTAGATTTATTTCGTGGATAAAAGAAAATACTGATTAATAAGCAACATAGTGTAACCGATTCGAAAAAACTAGAACTTTTTCATCTTTACTATGGAAAGGAGCAAGTGATATTAACTGTTCAAATAATTGCAAACTGAGTTTCTCACAAAATATTCCCGAGTATGTCCGAGCAATCTCGACTTTTGCCGAACGCGTTCGTGCCACTGCACGAGTGCACGTGTATCGGCAGACCGCAATTCCTTATCATTTTGTAGTCTTTTGAAGTGTAAACATCTTAGACCTCGATATGCGGAGTCGCGCCTGATCCAAATGAAACCATGGCTGGAAAGTGTAACGCAAGCCTCTGACACAGGCGTTCTCTCTTATGTCACAGACCGGAGGCTTGCTTCTCTTCACCGACCGAAAGGAGCCCCTCAGTCTATCCCCCCCCCCTCTCTCGAATAATATGTTTTGTTTTTTACATAATTGGTCATTATTTAAACAATTTCCATTTGTTTAAACAATCTTTTCTCCCTTAAATTGTAACAAGTTATTATTCTCTGGAATGTATATCTCGAAAATAATAATTTTCCACGACTTACAGAGAAAAATATATTTTTGAAACGAATAATAATTGTTTAAACAATTGTAAATTATTTAAAAAATACTTGGAAACTCGTCATTTATCGATTAAAAACAATTCATTTTGAAAAAATACAAGAAATACCGTTAGTAGTATGAATTCATTAGAAAACTGCTATTTTGAATGTTTTCGGTTTCTTTTTCATTCTGTTTTGAGAATTGCCGCCAAGTATTTAAAGTCTAACAAGGAGGAAAATATGCTGTGTCTAATTTGAAAAAAAGAAACAATTGCCAATATTTTTCTTATAATTTTTGAGTACTTAGATGTGTAATAATAATGATAAGTGTCATAATAATGAATTTTCCATAATGAAATTTCAATTTTTACTATTCTTCTTCATGAAATATAATTAGCCTAATTCTAAATGTAGATGCGTAACATAAGTGCGACACAGTGTGTTCTTTCAGAGAACTCATATCGGTCCGCATCGGCATTGTATTAAACAAAGTTTGACTAAGCAGGCAAAGGAGAGAATGCGTTTTAGGAAATAAAATAGTTTGAAGAATGAATCAATAACTTTTTAAAGTGTTCAAAATTATATCATTTTTAAACAATTTTAGGTTGAAACACTACAATTAAAGGATTTTACATTGTTATTAAAACATTAAAATTCAAAAACGTCACTTATAAATTAAAAATTAAAAAAAATGAAACAATGAAAATTGCTAAGTTTAAATTCGGCACTCTGAAATTTTAATGATTCGAGTCTTATTTTATTTAAAATAATTCAATTTCAATTTGTTTATTTTTGAATATTTAATTTTTACTTTCTTATTTTAAATTTATTATAACAGACATAGCGAACCTCAAAGCGTCTCCAGAGTTCTTTCGGAGAAATCATATCTGCCCGCATCAGTATTTTATAAACAATGCTCCTGGAAGAGACTGCTTGAGAAATCTAAATTGAAAAATGTAATTTACAAATTAAAAATTAAAAAAAATTAAACAATGAAAATTTTAAAGTTTACATTCAGCACCCTGATTAATTTAAAGAACTTATCAATATTGATATAAAGTCAGGTTTTCATAACTGAATTAAAACAAATTAATAGAACAGTATGCTAACAGACTTGCAGAAAATTATCTTTAAAATTAGCCCAAAAACAATTTAAAAAATTATTATTTCCGAATTTATTGATATTTTCCGGAAACATTAACATTTGACGTTTTTTCAAACAACTTCTAATAAAATTAACACATACTGGCTTTCATTTATGCCCATAAAACGGGTACTTTTATCACCTTTCATGCAATAATTGAGACAAAATCTACAGTTTATTATTATTAAAACTAGGGTGCTTGTTCAACCTATTGGAAAATAGATGTCCAGAAACTTTTGCACGACATTACATATACGAGAAAATAAATTTTTATACTCCTAGATGTGCGTGAGTTCTTATTTGCTTTATGTAAGATTTAAATTTCAGTTAACGTTTACCGAAGATAGTTTACACATAAATCTGTCTTGGGTCGTAGTTTAGGACGCACGTGATGTTTTTTTTCTTCACATTTTGAATCTTCATTATTATTCTGCCATTAAATTACATTTTCAATAACAGGGTGGCTGTTTAAATCAAAGAAAAAAATTCCCGGTCTTTTCCTTGTTTTTCCCGGTTTGCAAAAATTGTTCACTGCCAGTAAAATTAAAGAAGTCGAACTCTTGAAGCTAAACATTTTTTAATTGAAAAAAATAAAAACTGAGCTCTAAATTAAAGCACTTAATGTGGGATTCTTGAATTTTAAACTTTAAAAACTGAGCACTAAAATTTTTTTCAAACAATTTTTTGTTCAACGGCTCAATAATTCACATGTATTTTAATTCTAATGGAGTGAAAGTGTAAAATTTTAAAATTTGATAAATTGTGCAGTTCAAAGATGATTCAGTTCTAAAAATATAAATATACGTTATCATTTTCAATTCTCTGAATTGAACAATGAATCAACAAATTCTTAAATTTTTTAAATGATATCATTTCAAGCTAGAAACATTAACTTTTTAAATGAGAAGTTACATTATTTTAGGTATAAGTAGCTTCAAATCGATAATTGTTCATTTTTTTTTTATTTTTTGAAACATTTTTGAACAATTTCTCAAAATTATTTGAAGGTACATTCTTCAAACAAACATAAATTTAAAAAAAAAATTGCACAACAGGGCATACAAAATCATGTTCCTTAAAAAAATGCTTTTTTTTTAAATACTCAAGAAAATGAATTTGTGAAAAATAATTGCACAAAAAGAGTTAAAATAAGAGAAATATGTTTTCAAATAACATTGTAAAACAGCTAATTGGAGACAGATATATGACAATTAAAAATTGGGAGGAAAAAAGAAGGAGACATCCAAACCACCTCTCTCTCACTTCTTTATTATTTATCCGTCTTTTTTATACTACCAGGATCCAAAATGTTTCCAGGCATTTTAGGGAACCTCTTCAGGGAAATTTTAATAGGAAACTAATAGGGGATATTTTTATTTTATGGTAATATTAATTAAAAAGCAGAATATAATCTGAATAAAATTCGAGAAAACTTCAATTTCAATCTATGATAAGAAACTTATCTTTTTTTAATTTTTTTCTCCTTAAATCCAGTAAAAGATGTGATTTCTTCTTTCCAAAAATTATTCTTAATCACATTGAACAAAATTTAAAATTCTTCTTCTGATAATATTTGTCACCGTTTATACCCGAAATCAGTTAAAACTAGGTTTAACTAGTTAAAACGCGAAAATACCAGGAGCATTTGTCATAACTAGTTTTAACTAGTCAAAATGCGGAGTAACCAAGTGCTTTTGTGAAAACCCACAGAAATTTCAAAGTCCATCTCATTTCGTGTTTTAACTGAAAATATCAGTTGAAACTAGATTCACCCATTTGTGCTACTGGAAGAACTAGTTTTACCTACACTATCCAGTGAATCCCCAAAATACTGAGTTTGCAGTGATTGTTCAGAGCGCGAACCACTTTTCCAGCTCGGCCATAAAAAAACACGTGCTAGCGACTGGTCACAGAAGAGTGATTGTTCATATCTCGAACCACACTAAATACTACAGGTAAAACTAGTTCTTTCAAAAGCACAATTGGGTGAATCTAGTTTTAACTGCTATTTTCAGTTAAAACACGAAATAAGATGGAATTAAAACAATCTTCGCGTTTTAAAATCAGTGAAAATGTTACCGTTTAACAGGAATTCAGTTAAAACTAGTTTTGAGAAATGATCGTGGTATTTCGCGTTTTAACTAGTTAAAACTAGTTTCAGCTGAATTCGGGTTAAAACGATAACATCTTCACTATTTTTAAAACACGATTTTCTGCTTCAAGGAAAGAACTCATACTGAGACATAAAAGAAATAAATATTTCAACAATTTAATATTGATCAAACACATCTATCATTTTAGTAATATCGTTTTTAGGATTTTTTATTCTCTAGCAAACATTGAATAAATTTATTTGAAATCAGTGTCTTCAGAGACATTAAAGATTATTTTTATAAATAATAAAGTAAAATTCCTAAATAATTTAGGTGTAATATAATTGCAGTTTTGTATACACAGTATACGTATTCGACGAATTTTATTAAACTTTTCAAGGAATCTTCCTTAAACCTTTAACGGCCAGTGGGACACATACGTCCCACCTGCTTTGAAAAATTGTAACTCCCATAAAAATAAACGTATCGTCTTTGTTAAGGTCTCATTTTGAAGATGAAGGATGCATCCAATCATGAAAAATTTGGCAAACACGAGGGTTGCACCCCTTCAGTTTTACACCCCGACAAAAAGTGCGAAAATTGCGACAAAATTAGAAATAAGCATAAATTCCAGGAAAATTTTTTTTCTGGGTCGCAATTTCATATGTATGCTTTGAAATCACATCAAAAATTTGTAGCAAAAAGGTGCGGACCAAAAACCACCCCTAACAGTAAAAACAAATCGAAAACCACCCCTAGCAGTGATGATACGTCCAAGAATGCACTTTCATTGTAGTTCAGTTCATATATATTTTTGGAAACATATACAAAATATGAATCATCAATATCCGAATCAAAAACTACCCTTAACAGTTATAGAACATAAAAAAATCACCCCTAGTTGTGGTGATGCACCTGAAAATGTACTTTTATTGATGTTCAGTATATATATATTTTCCTGGAAACACATGAAAACATTGTGGCAAACAT
>CAKNYM010048433.1:78474-88826 GCA_932195095.1 Andricus curvator | reverse complement strand
TAGAAATAAGGATTTAATGTTTCATTTTTTTATCTCGTATCCGAGACATAGCTACAAGTTCGTGACTTCTTCACGGATAAATTTTTTCCGTGTGCAGTTCCTCGCCGAAACTTTTTTCCGTATCACATCACCTAGTGAGGTATGGCGCCGGGCTTTGAATGAAATGTCCTATACATTATAATTGAAATGTGATTTTGTTTTATATATTTATTAGTGCGAGGCTCATATTATCAGGTAACATATGCCATTACTCAAAACCGGTTTTTCTAAACAACGTCATTATTTGATATTTAATTAATTCGTGGGTGTTGCATTTCGTCCAGCACGCCACATACCATGGGGCACGGTGGTCGTCACATTACTGCCGGATTATTTCAACAATATGGACCCTGTTAAACAAAAAGTATACAATATAATAATTCTGAACAGTATAATTGTGACGGCATGCGTATTGCCGTCGATAAAATCATTTTTAATTTCATAGCCAAGTCGATAGAGGAGAAAGCTTTCTTGCCAATACTAGCATAGCAAAGATTCAAGAGATAAATTATGAATTTACTTTAATAATTTTTCACTCAGAGAAATGTCCTCTTGTGACAAAAGGAAGTTTCTTGACGTGAATGGAATTTCCTCTTAAATTGAAGGTTGAGAGGATTTTCATTTGTCTCAACAGGAATCCTTTTGTAGTAAAAATTTTCCTTCTGCGACTAACTTCACCTAATCTTGCAGCCAACTAATTCTGTTTGTGTAAAAAATGTATTCACGTCGTTCAAAACAAAACAGGCAAGAGGACGATGCTTTTGTTTCAAGACAACTCTTTCTCTGAGTGTTCAGGGTTAATAATTTGAGTACCATGAAGAAGATTTAATTTATTTTTATTTTGCAATAATTATATAAATTCTCCAATATACTCTCTTTTTCTCTCTTTATTCGAAAAAGGATAAACCCAATCCAATTTACGAAAGGGCATACATTTGTATGCGTGAAAATGTAGCCCTGTTAAAAGTCACGTAGGCCGACCTACGTCATAAACTCCGACCTGCTAGGGCCTACGTGACCTACGTAAGTTTACTCGTAGGGTTACACACGTCTTCACGTGGAATTGAATGTTCGCAATGACGCCTTGAAAAACCATGATCATGGTTTTCCTACTCGTCCTGCAAACATTGAGCTCACCGTGTAAAGACGTGGCTAACCCTACTCGTTATGTACTCGTAATATACTGAAAATACAATATATAAAATTGTCGAGAATGTAAGAAGAATCGCACTATCATGGTGGTAATGGTAATCCTATTTCAGAAAAGATAAATTTTTTCAATTCTGAATAGCTTGAAACCTTTTAGATTTCTGCAAAATTATAGTTATTTTAATTTATTTTTTATACAAAATTGTATCTTTCGTCAATTTGTGCAGCGCTTGTTCTGCTTAATAAAAAAGAAGTATCCTGAATATTTTCGGGAGTCTAAAATAAAATAGTAAATAGGTTTTGTCAGTTTGCTTGTTGTGAACTATTTGAGTACAAAGTTTTATTGTAATCAACTGGAAATTTTTATTGTAAATATTTTTCACATGACTGTGATTACGCAATTTTGTATGTGGACGAGGAAATTGTTGATGCTTATCAAATTAAATAACAATTCCCACATTTGGTGATCTTGATAAAAAGAGTAGACATACTTTTAGTGTATAAACAGCAATAAAGATAAAGGAATATTCAGTTATTCAGTTATTACGGCTTAAAAACAATTCAGTTTGAAAGTGTTTTAAAATTAACAAGCATGCGTGTTTTAATTTTTGTCTTCCTCTGCTACTTTTTTTGCAATGGTAAATGTGTAACTGAAAATCTAACTGCAGATGATGCTCTAAGTGAGTATAACAACATTTTATTTAATGCATGATATTGGATGCTTGGAAAAATTAACCTATTCGCAATTGACAGCAATATGATCAAATGTAATTTAAATTTAACAAAAACGGCTTTACTGACAAAACTTTAAGGTTACTGAAAATAATATAATTTAATTTAAAATTAAAGGAAGGCGGTCAGTATTGTCTATTTTTGAGCGCAGAATCAGAAAAAAAATGTTTGTGGAAATGAAAACTCAAATAAAACATTTTTTCAGGAGATACAAATTCAAAACTTTTAATTTTATTCTTTCTTTATTTTTCATTTATTATTATTTATTCATAAATTTAATTTTATAATATTTCCAATAAAAATCAAAAGTTTAAATTCCTTGTCTTCTTGAAAAAAAATTCAATTCTTATCGCTAATGCGTCCAAAAATGTATTTTAAGCTGAAGAACTCCCCGAGAAGAAAATTATCGTTACTCGAGATACCAACAAATTTTCCAAGTGTCTCATTCAAAAATTTTTTTGTATATTTAAAAAAATCCAGGGTGTTTACAATGATCAAAAATTAAAAATATAACCTAAAAAAATTAATTTTTTCCTCAACACATAGTTAATCTTTTGTGGCCTCAATCGAATGATGGCTAATTCAACATAATAAAAAATTTTCTAAGTGTCTCATTCAAATATTTTTTTGCACATTTCCAAAAATATCCAGGGCGTTTAAAAGAATAAAATATGAAAAATGAACATTAAAAACAAAGAATTTTTGTTTCATCATCTAGACAGTCTTTGAAATAATTTTTAACTTTAACCATCTAAAATAGATTTTCACAAGACCGATTGACAAGCGCCAGATTAGCTCGTCTAGATCCGCGATAGATTAGCTTGTTCAGACTAGCGTTTCACAATGCAAAAACGTACCGTTTCATTTCTACTCATAGACCAAGAGCTGGTGAAGTTTTTCGCCAAGTGGGAGTATAAATCCTAGTTTGTGGCGAATATTTTGGAAATGACCCTTCTTTCGAAACCCGTAAATGCCAGACGCCCGGCCCATGTGAAAAAATGGGAAATTTCAAGTGATACTACAATTTTCTTCTAGGATCCACTATTGATGCCCCAAGTTTATTATTATTCAATCGCCAGACCGATAGCATGGGGATACCATACTGCCAGACTCGATAATTATTAATAAAAAAACTTAGATTTTCAAGTGATAGTATAAGGTCTGGCGTTTTTAATAACATATAGAATAGTATTCGCAAATAGCGTTCATAAAACGACAGACCGAAATTCCGGGTATAACACCTTGAAAATTAAGTTTGAAAATGAATAATTTTCCTCGAAAGTGTGTAACGCGGCGGCAAAAAATTATTAACTTTTTTTCTAATACAAATTTTCAACTCTTGCTAAAGTCATCGATCGCAGAAGATGACAATGCATACTTTTTATGAATTTTACTAAAAAATATTGAAAAGTTCCGATTTCGTCGCGAGTTGAAGTGAAAAAAGGCGAAATATTTTCATCAGATAAAAAAAAAACAGTTTTTTCTAAATAATTCAAAAACTAAAAAAACTACAACTTTTTTATGAGAAGAAAAAGATGCGACATTTAATTTACGATGTGGAGATGTATTTTAAAAATCAAAATTCGAAACTTTATTCTCAAGAGCCCAGGGGCCTCCCCACTCCAGCAAAATAATTGTATATCTCCTTTCTGCATCCGGCGCCTCATTTGTGCACAGACTTTTTAAAACTGAAGGTCGAAGCATCGACAACTGTGATTTGGAGATTGTGAATTACCTTTTGTTAAAGCTCCTTCGGCTTTAACGAACACATTCTCATCACGTATCTCGTGCTTCGCACTCAATTTTGTCCAAAATGCGAACTTTTCTGCATTATGTTCAACACTATTATATATATCCAATGTATATTACATTCACTTCTGTACCTCGGCCTGGGATTGCTTATTCAGATATTGCAAAATAAAGTACAAGTTTTATTTATCACGATTACTTTAATATTTGTTCCTTATTTTGCATTCAATTTTATTCTCAGCCACCCTGGAAATGTATATCATTTCAATAAATGTATATTATTACAATTCATAAAATACATTGGTATTAAAACAGACGTATTTTCATTGTATTGTTTTTAAAATTAAAAAAAGTGCGCATTCTGTAAAAAAATTTGTTATTAAACATTTTATTGCAACTTGTGACGTGTTTCCATAAACTTAATTTGTTTATTTTCAATGTTATTTTTTACGATTTAAACGAAAAATACGCATCCTAGTATAAAGTGGTTCTAAGAAAATTTGTAGATACAATTTAGACATACAATTCTGTCGAATAAAATATTGCAACTTGTGTCGTTTTTTCAAAAAGTTAATTTTTTATTTCTCATGTATTCTTATAACAAATATTCTTAACAAATTTGTAGATCTCTTTTCGTTGAACAAACTTTTGTCTTTTCATTTTTTCCGTCTCTTGTGTCGTTTTTCCAAAAATTTAATTTTTTTATTTTTAATCTTATTTTTGATGATTAAAAGAAAATCTACTCGTCCTGCCTGAAAATGATTAATAACAAATTTGTAGATCCTTTTTCGCTAAACAACTTTTGTTTTTAAGTTCTTTTTCTTACCTTGCGTCGTTTTTCCAAGAATGTAATTGTTTTATTTGTAACGTTATTTTACACGATTAAAATAAAAACGACGCATCCTATCCAAAAATGATGAGTACCAGAATTGCAGATCTTTTTTGGATAGTAACTTTTGTCTGATTGTTTTTTTCGTAGGTTCTGTGGTTTGTCCGAAAATTTATATATGTTGCAACCTGCGGCTTTTGGCCGGGTTAATTATTATTGTTAATTTAATTAATTAACCATAATTTCGACCCGCGGCTTATGGCCGGGTTAACTGTAGTCGTTAATCGAACTAATTAACAGTATTTATAAGTCTAAGAGAAGTAAATAAAGGGGCTTCTTTTGGAGAAAAGACAAGATTCTATTTCCATTCACAAATTTGTTTTTATTCAGTAATCCCTGATCTAAACTATTTGTACATACAGGTTCCTAGTCCCCAGTCTGATGTATTAAAACTACGAGCCCTAAAAACTCAAAGAAAAGGCACCGATCTCTCGCTAGACATCGAGCGTTGGAAATTAAAATCTATAGAAACTGAAAGGCAGGCTGCAGCTAATGGCTAATTTTATTGCTAAGAAAACCGTATAAGGGTCAAGGGGCCTTCTAAAACTCGAATTAGATTTAATTAAAAATGCTATACATTTAAATGAGGTTATGAATATTCGTAGAATACCGAGAGATTATAATATAAAGATAATATGGGACTCACATAGTCCTACGTTCACATTAGGGTGAAAACTAGAGTTAAATTGTAATTCACAAAAATATATCAGTGATAAATTTACAGTACTAAAAAGGAGTAATGGTATCGAGGATAACGGGTCTCGATATCTCAGTTAAAATAAGGAACACACAAAAATATTACACGAGGATTTATTCTTTATAGAATAAATTATATATAGAATATATAGAAAAATAATAGAATTCTTAAAGAATAAATCTGTTCGAAAATACACTATCGATTTTTAAAATGAATGTCTATGCATTAAGCTTCAGTGACCTTTGTAGGTATCGGCTCTCAACGAACGCAGTGATTCTATCCGTAAAGGCAGATGTGCTTACTTTGATGCCGAGCCTCAAACAATAAATTTTGGTTAATGCCTTCAATAATTATTGTTTTATTATAAAAGGGATTATCCGCAATTTGGCGAATTTTGCATCAAAACATCACACCTGACTTTATGACCTGTCGCTCAGGCCTTACGGTCCTCGAGAAGCGAGGGAGTCGCTCGAGCACGTTCGGGCGTTCTCGATACTGGGTAATGTCGCAACGCAGGTAGTGCCCTATTGTTCTCGGCTTGGGGCGGAAGTGAGAAAGCGACCGTCTCTGAACGAAGCTAGTTTTCGAGATAAAATCTTGAATTTGAAATCATAAAATTTTGAGAATATTTGACTGAAAAGTTTTCTCTTCAGAAAGCTAGCATTTTCTTGCAAGAGTCCTTACAATCAGGTAGAGCGATATAATCCCTCATCTGCTTGTAAATTACTCACTGCCCAATTGCCTGATTGCTTGAATAAATTATATTAGATTATGCAGACTGAGTCCCCCGGTGCAACCAGGTTATCACTCAATAATGCCAATATAATTTAACAATTATTCGTTACAGATATTAAAATACTAAATGACCTCAAACTTAACTCGTATTCGATAATATAGACAGGGTCCCCCGGTATAACCAGGTTATCTCTCAAGAATGCGAATACTTATTAAGGAGAATATGAACGACGCGTTCAGATGATAACCGATAATGCAGACAGGGTCCCCCGGTATAACCAGGTTACCTCTCAAAAATGCGGGTATAATCTTAATTGAATATAACAACGACGCGCTTGACTGATACTCTGATAATGCAGACAGAGTCCCCCGGTATAGCCAGGTTATCTTTTAAGAATACAGGTATAAATCAAGAAAAGATTCCTAAATAGGAAATACGGAAAGATACGCGCTCAAATCATCCCTGAAAAAATGGACAGGGTCCTCCGGTATAACCAGGTTCTCTCTCGAAGATGCAGGGATAAATTGAGATGTTTTAAACGCATGAAAAATTCAAATAATCACCATAAAACACAAATAAAAGCACAAAATAGAACTGACGCTCAGAGTCGCACACGAAAATCGCTTTGGCTAGCACAGCTAGGATCGCTATCGAAAAATGCCTTCGAATCCTCGGTTAGACCGACTATTTCAAGGCAGGCTGTAGTACGGCAATGAATGAATTCCTTCTGTCCGTACCACAAAGTTTTCGACCCTATGATCTTTAGCTGAGTTAGAGAAAAGATAAAAAATAGAGTGGCGTTTTTCGGTCGGGGCTCGCTTTTTATTTACTCTGCCCTCCCACGCTTACGTAAGATCGTTCGCATGGGAGTTCTCGAGTTTGCGCTTTAGCGTTTCTCCTATGGGATGCTACTTTTCGAAAACATCACAGAGGAGAAACTACTATTGCCTATTTTTAGGAACCCCTCATAACTCGCGGGTCACAACTGCCCCCCAAATTGAGAAGGAACAATTGCAATACTAGATTTTCTAACGACTACGCGTATGAGACATAAAATATATAACATGAATGTAGGGTGCCGCGCAGTAAGTACCCTCTCGCTATAAGTGCTGGGTGAAGTACATAAACGAAGGAGATCACAAGAATTTTATATTTTACGGTGTGATGATTTACTCACGTAATTGTGACTTCTCAATTTCCTAGTCTCGGCACCGCCCTGTATATTCTTCCTTTTCTGTCAATACGCAGGTTCTCGTTTTCCTCTCGGTTGTTCAGATTCGGATCTCTCTCGGCCCTTCTTGCTTTGAACACCCAGTTTTCATTTATGGGCCAATCTTGCGCCTCGGTCCATCGAGGGTAAATCTCGAAATCGTCGGGCTTTTCACCTGGATATAAATGTCCAGGCCCTCGGATTAGCGTCCCTCTGTACACTCGGCGCTCCTCTCTTTCTTTCCTTCGGCGAGCTTCTCTCTTGGTTAGTCGTCGCCGGCGCTTAATTACTTTACGGCAGGCTACTCGAAGATCTTTGACCACGTTCTTCCGGGGTATTTTCGTTTGTCCCCCAAGTTTTAAATCTTCCTTTGCTGAGGGCTGCTTCCTTTTGCCTGGCCTGGCCGGTTTGTTCATGATGCCTTCTTTTATTATGGCATCTTGTTGAAAGATCCCTTTCGGCTTCGGCATGTCATTTTTCTCCTTGGTCACGTCCAGCCACTGTTGTTCCACATCGGTAATATTGGCTTTTGCCTCGACTTCGGGGATGGAAATCTCTTTTTCGGGTTCCTTGTAGAAAATAAAATGCATTGCATGCACTTGAGTTTCGTATCGAATTTGGGAGCGATGGTATCTCATGAGTCGTCTCTGCCATTTCATCCTTATGAGCGCTCTCTTCGAGCTTTTCCATGGGTGGCTGAGTCACTTCGTCTTCCTCTTCCAGACTTATTATCTCGGTGCTTGAAGTTTCCTGTGGTCCCCTTTCTTGTTCCATTCCGCTTTCTGGCTCATTCGGGCGGAACGAGCTTTCTTCTTCGAGGACAATGAGTTCTGGATTTGAAGTATTCTGTACTTCCGTTTCTTGCACCAGTCCTCTTTATGGCTTATTCGGGCATGACGAGCTTTCTTCTTCGAGGATAATGAGTTCTGGATTTGAAGTCTTCTGTACTTCCGTTTCTTGCCCCATTCCTCTTTCTGGCTCATTCGGGCGTGACGAGCTCTCTTCTTCGAGGATAATGAGTTCTGGATTTGAAGCTCCAGTAATTACCTCTTTTTCTTCTTCTTTCTCCTCAGGCTTGTTCATGACAGATATATTCGCATCATTCTTCTCAATTCTCTTCAGCTTGTTCAAGCCGGATGGGCCTGCTTTACTCTCTGCAACCAGGATGATTTCCGGACTCGAGTCTTCTTCTGAGGATTTTTCTTCTTCGACGGGATCTTCCTCGTCCTCAGACTCTTCCTCGACATTAATAATTTCCGACGGGTTTGAGAGGGCTTCCAGGATTTGCTTAAAAGTTGCTCCTACTTTTCTTCGCCATACGTTTTTCGCGAACCGGGCTACCTTGACCATTGTTACAATATGATTTTTGGTAGCCAGGCCTTCCTCCTGAGAGGTGTAATCTCACGAGGTCTGGCGATTAAAATCCTGTGAGAATGCGTTTCTCTCTTTTCCAAATTTTCTTCCTCATTGCCCATATTGCACTGGATGGATACGAAGGGGCATACATCCAGGCATTCGATTTCCGTGCTTACGTCTGGAATTTTCGGCTTTTCAGTCGATACTGACCTACCGAAGATTTTTTCGAGCCTCTAGGACCCATCGCTTTCTCTGGTTTTCCCTTCTTCATCCCCTCTCTCAATTTTCCTTCTGAGGTACTTCCGTAAGTCGTTTGCGTGATACTGGCCTCTCTCGTTCTCAGTCTCAGTGCTGCACAAAATGTAGACATTTGTAGCTACCTGCTTCTTAATTTTGTAGGGCCCTTCATATAGACTGAGAAATTTTGCCATGGCTCCCGTTGCTGCATTCGACACGTTGCAGGCCCGTGCCAACACCCACTCTCCTACTTCAAATGAAACGCCTTTTTTCTTTTGATTTAACCGATCCAATCGTTTAGCTCGCTTTCTTTTTATACGATCTCTCAGTACCATCAATTGCTCATTTCTATTGGCCTGTGGATATGTCGGCGTGCGTGGTGGAAGGTCCTGCCACCATCTTTCAGGTTTCTGCCCCCATAAGGCTTCGTAGGGCGTGATTTCCGTGGTATCGTGATGCGATTCATTGATGATGGTTTCCATGTTTTCAAGTTGTGAGTGCCATCCGCTGTGTCCAGTAGGAGGAAGGAGGGTTCTAAAAAGTAGAGCTAGTTCGCGATTCACTAGCTCCACCATATTCGCCTGTAGGTGGCGAATCGATGTGAGGATCATTTTTTGTATCCCCCTCTCCTCTAGTGCCTGTCGCCATTTGTGACTGGTGAACTGAGTGCCTCGATCCGAAAATACTTTCCTTGGCTGTCCGACTTTTTCGATAAACTCATCCAACTTTTTGATCGTGATGTCACCTGTTGCTTTTCTCACTGGATACAACTTCGTGTATTTCGAGAAAGCATCTATCATAACCAAGAGATGCTCATATCCATATTTTGTTTTGGTTGATGGCCCAAAAAAATCTATGGATATGATTTCCAATGGTTCGCTCGTAAGCACGGGCTCTTGCAGTGCCTGAGATGCGTATGTTGAGAGCTTGATCCGCTGGCATGAATCGCACACTTCGA
Source organism: Andricus curvator (assembly GCA_932195095.1). Lineage (NCBI taxonomy): Eukaryota > Metazoa > Arthropoda > Insecta > Hymenoptera > Cynipidae > Andricus > Andricus curvator. Next base: position 79,074 of record CAKNYM010048433.1, on the reverse strand, counting down.
GAATTTGTCTGGTAAATTTTGCCATTTTTGGCGTGTAGAAGGATTCTCGAATGATTTTATAAGTTTTTTCTGCTCCCGGGTGTCTATAGGCAGTGTGGCACTCCCATATTATTTTTTCTATCAGTTCCCGTGGAGTATAAATATAGCACTCACATAAACACATGAACACATAAAGCACTCATTGGCTCTAGTTCACCTACGTATTTAAAATTCAAATGCAGATGCGCACTGTAGCCAATGAACGTCACTATAATCAAAGCAAGCGCATATCAAGGCAGCTCTGTTGGGATCAATGACTTCAACTGAAGAACGAATAACCGTGACATGTTTCATCACTTTCTAACGCACTGATGCCTCGTGTCACACCCATAGCAGGCGAAAACGATATAATCGTGACTATCGAAATCAAGAATGTCACACCCATACCAGGCGAAAACGATATAATCGTGACTATCGAAATCAAGAATATCGTTTAGAGATTTTATATTAAGGAAACATTGACATTAACTGCGCCACATTTCACTTCTGTCACAGAAACATAAAATGTAGATCGTAGCGCAAGGCAGTCTCTCTCCTTCGACTCTAGCTTTGGCATATAGA